>JADLZN010007768.1:0-116541 GCA_018155175.1 Sinocyclocheilus anophthalmus | reverse complement strand
TGACTTACAAAAAGAAACATCATAAGCGAGTTATCATAATGCCCACAATTTTTGCAGTGTTGAGATGTTTCTGAACTTAAATGTGCATTGAGTAATTTTTAGTACATTCAATATATGAACTGAAGACTCCAGTCATCAGTATAGGCTAATAAAAGCTAATTAATTTATACAGTAAAATAATCATGGCTGACTAGGAATACTGCATTTCTTCAGCCAAAAAGCATTGCTTTGTGTGAAACTGCATACACATCACTAAGTGTCAGTAGTCTACAATGAAAAAAATAGCCTTGAGGTCATGCATAAGGATGGTGTAATAAATCTAGCCAGCTATTGTAATATCGATAACACTTTACATTAAGGTTCCCTTTAAAAAAGGGTTTATAAAGGTGTTAATAAATTACTAACAACTCTTACAAATGCATTATAAATCATTAATAAGCAGTTATAATTGTTTTAAATGTGCACAAGTTCTGATGCCTATACACCGTAAGGGTTTGAACGACTTCTGATTTTTTGAAGTCGACTTTTTTGTTATGAAAGTAAGTGATGAACAAATAAGTCTGGAGCTGTGATAAACAGTTTGTGCACAGCTATGGCATATGAAACATCGCTGCCCACATGGCTTTTGCTCCTATAACAGCTAATTTTTATCTTTTTTTTTTTTTTTGTCTTTGGGTCATTATATTTCTCATAGATTTCTGCTCATTCTAAATCAGATAAAGATAAAGTAGCACAGTAAAGATTACATTAATATGAATGCATTGGTGAGAGCGATTGCGTGTGTGAATTAATTCTGCCTGGCAGCGTCTCTCTACTAGTAGTGAAGCTGTGGAATTTAGTTATTAAGAAATATATGCTTGAACTTTTCAGTTTCTAAGCTATTTTATTTAGAAATCACAGAACAGTGTTGACAATACATTTCCGCGCTGAAAGATTCTGTGCGAGTGATGTATGAGATGCTGTCTGTAATGTGTGTGCGTTACAGTGCAGCAACGCATTAGATTAGAACGCCGATTAATTTACCTACCTGTACAATAAGCTGTTTAAAACATGCATTCCCCCGTTCAATTTCGAGCATCCAGTAATATAATCACACACATCTTGTGGAGCCGGTCTTTCAGAGTACTGGCATTTATTTTGTCATTTGAAACAGTTTTGGAAACGGAGCGTAATGCGTCGGAAGTTCCTTCACAAGATTTCTTACATCCCTGTTTGCGCCCTCTAAAGGAACCAGTCGACAGTCGACCCGTCAAGGCTAAAGCGTCATGGCAGAGCATTGAAGTCGACTAGTCGGTGCAACCCCTAATACACAGCAATGATTAGAAATTTATATATTTTGTTTATCAAGATGAAATTGTCATCTTGATTTTTATTTTGGGGAAAAAATAATAAAAGCACACCCATGACTTGATGAGATAGTACTATTGAAAATTTACGTCCATATTTACCTGTGCACCTTAAATGAAATGAAGCCATTTATAGTGATTTTTAACGTATAACTTTGAAAGTGAACCTTATGTAAAGTGACATTCTGTGACCATTTATTAATGAGTTATAAACGTTAATAACGTCTAAAAGTGAACCTTAATGTAAAGTGAACAGCTTTGAACCATTTATTAATGATTTATAAATGTTAATAACTTGTGAAAGTGAACCTTACTGTAAAGTGAACATCTGTGAACCATTTATTAATGAGTTACAAACCTATACCTGCAAAATTGAACGTTTATGTAAGTGAAACAT
This sequence comes from Sinocyclocheilus anophthalmus, assembly GCA_018155175.1. Classification (NCBI taxonomy): domain Eukaryota; kingdom Metazoa; phylum Chordata; class Actinopteri; order Cypriniformes; family Cyprinidae; genus Sinocyclocheilus; species Sinocyclocheilus anophthalmus. The sequence goes on along the minus strand of JADLZN010007768.1, from coordinate 114,798 downwards.
GTGCCCTTTTTTTTAATGCCTATAAACGTGTAATAACCTCAAAAATGAACCTTAATGTAAGTGAACACCTGGGACCATTTAATCATGAGTTATAAATTATGACCCTGTAAAAGGACCTTTTTCATTTTTCATAATACGTGTCAACATAATCCTTTCCATTGGTGTGTAATAGGCTAACTCACACCCCGACGGTCTAAACGTTCAGGACGTGAATCAAGATCCATGGTAACTAACTGTCCAATTTAATTTATTTTATTAATTGTAACAATAGCTGTTTTATTTGCTCTTTTTGTTGTGCTACTTCTGACACAAGACAGCAAATAAAAACAACAACTGTAAAACAAAGAAACTGCATAATTTATTCATGCCGCAATACACTCTGGGAGTCAGTGAGTAGCTATACCAAGTCACGAGTAAACCTAAATGAAAGGAGCAAGTACCCCCTACAGTTCTTTTTTAGTTACCAGAACTCTCGTGTAAGTAAACTATACTAAGCATTTGTCAGTAAAAACATACTATTCCTATTTCACTTTACGTTAGTTTTTTCAAGGCAATCGGTTTTGTCATGCTTTTTTTAAGTCAGCCAACAATTCGATTTTGCATTGTATGTGGAAAATAAGTTTTTTGAACCTTAAACCGCATAAACCCATTTCATTACACCAAATACACAAAATAATGTTTTTTTTAGCAACATCATATGATCCCTTTAATATCTCATCAAGTCATGGTTGTGCTTTTATGATTTTTCCCCCAAAATAAAAATCAAGGTTTAATAATTTCATCTTGATTAAAAAAAATATATTGGTTTATAATCATTGTTGTGGATAGGCATCATGAACTTTTGCAGAGAATCATGTGTAAGGTACAGAGTAGATTCTGGTAAAAAACATTGTAAGAAAAGTGACACGAGTCATGAGATATAAATGAGAAAACCATAAATACAACACCCTTTTAGTCTTGCTAAAATAGTAAAATTTTTCTGCATCATGAATAAAATCAGGAATCTGGTTTTGAGTGAAATAAGTATTTATAAATATATTTGTTAAGCATTTTTAACATGCGAGTTAAAAATGGCTCACTATTTGGCAGGTATTGCATTAAAATCAAATTTTTTATTCATGCATTTATAACTGCTTATTAATTATTTATAATGCATTTGTAAATGAGTTATTTGTCATTTATTAACACCTTTATAAACCGTTTATAAAGGGAACCTTAATGTAAAGTCTTACTGTAATATCCTATAAGAAAAAAAAGGAAAATGTGCTATTAATGTAGTATTTTATTGAATAATTCCACACATTTTATTTATTACTATTATCATTATAATTATTTTTATTAATGTTTCTTTTTCTGCTTTTATTGAGAGGACAGTGGAGAGGTGAGTAGAAGGTGCACTATACATGGCAGACAATGTCTAAGACTGTTGCACACATTGACAACATTTGGCGCTCCAGATAGAAGGGTTATAAAGGCTAGAAGGACATTTACGGGAGTAAATGGTGCAGTTAGGATTGTGCCGCAATTGAGGAGAAGATTGATTATTTTAGCAGAGGATGCTGCTGAGATTTCCTCCAATGAGTAAATCTTGGTTCTTCTAATGGTGAGTGATCACAGTCTAGGTGGAGGTTTACTGCTTCTTTTTTTTTTAAACTAAGGCACAATCTTGTGTTGTGACCCTGCATTCATCAAAAAGGAAACTGGAAGTCTCCAAACACTGGTTGCTAGGCATCAGGACAGAATCTTCCAGAGGGCCATTGCAGCTGTCACACCATTTCATAAAACATTTTTGTGTTTCTGTTATTCCAGTTTGCCCTGGTGACATTTAGCGAAGAAATAATTATTTTTGGAAAGGTGACAAACCTTTTTTAACAATCAAATTCTGTTATCCTGTTGTATCCTGTATTTACAATTTGACTCTGTGTTGTAAACAGGGCATCGTGGCCACATAACCACTTCGAGAGTGCATTATTTCTCTAATAATTTTAAACGGCCTGGAGTCACAACCACACATCAATTGTTCAGATGATTTGTTTCAAGACATCTGACATGTTTCCGTCCTGAAATATCGTGTGTGTTGAACTAGCTATTTTTTTACGCACCTCATCTCAAACGTTCCGTTGCAAATTCCAAAACATCATTTTAGAGCTAATAACAGAGGCTTGGGCCATTGATATGCAGGCTAATGCAGTTATTAATGCAGTCTAATGCAGTTATTAGAGAGACAGAGAGAGAGAGAGAGAGGAGAGAGAGAGAGAGAGAGATTAAGTGCGTGTGAATACCTGCTCTGTGAGTCCTCTTCGAATGTTCAGCGCAGCGTCTACTAATAGGCGAAGCTTTACAGTTGACTGCTTCAGAACCTTGCTACTGAGAATCGTCATGTACTTTTCCCTGCCCTGCAAAATATTTTATTGATACATTCGCGGGGCAGTGCTGACAAAAAGTTTCTGTCTGCGTCTCCGCGTGTGTGCGCAAGTGCGTGTGTGTGCATCTGTGGGAGAGAACGGGAGAAGGACAGCGTTTTTCTGTACATAAAAAAGGTGGAAGACATGGAAATAGTTTGGCATTTTTTACCCTATTGTTTCTTATATTTATTTGCTCAATGTCTTACTGGGGTATTTGGTTCTTTTATTATTATATATATATATTATATATATATATTATATATATATATTATATATATATATTATATATATATATTATTATATATATACATTCAGTAAACGTATATATCTTTATTGTGTATGGTCCCCCTGGACGAGCAAGCTAGCAAGTACCTAGCATGCCTATGCGTAATTCCGGCCCTGGTTGTAAAATAATCATTAGATACACGCAGTTTTTGCTTTAAGAGTTCTCCTCCTCACCAGTTTTATGTCTGCCTGAAAATAAGCGAAGGTGGCGACCTTCCGCTGTTAGACTAACTAGGAGAGAACGTTTCAGATATCTCAGAGTTTGCTGTATGACTGGTGTGAGAAATTCTCTTTGTATAGCACATAGTAGATGCATTAGTAATGGATGATTCTGGTTTTCTCTCCTGTTTTTCAGAAATATTCATCACAATCTTGCAAGAGTGCTTCAGTACACCTACTGCTGCCTTAAAAATATTCACTGTTTAACAGGTACTTTACAGACTGCAATCAGATGTCACTTTAACTTTTCCTCAAACACCATCCAAGCATCTCGACCACATCAAATATATACAAACGTCTTGTCTACAGGGGAACACATTTTGTAACGAGAAATGGGTTCCGACAGAAGCGCTTGTGCTGAACAGCACAGCAATGCAAAATGAGGTCATGCTAGTAAAAATGTTAAGCGAGTATCATAAATGGTTTTATTTTCTGCTTTCTGTTTTTAAAGAATTGAGTCCAGTGTAGAGCTTGTTCATTATCCACCCAAATACAGGAAACAGCATCTGATAAAAGCTCAATATGCAGTAGCTATGTTTCCATCCAAATGTGCACATTTAACTTATGCGCAAACTGGAATATCGCATAAAACATTTGCGAGTAAAGCACCGTTTCCATCCAACGAGTTAAAGAGAACAAAACCGTCACTTCCTGATAAACTGGCACTAAATATCTATAAGAGAACTAGGAGAAACCACTGAATATAATAATTGTCATATATAGTAAATTGCTTGCGCCTCAGAGCGAGCAGATGAAACAAAATAAATGCGGTCATTGCTTTCAGAGGTGGATGCCTGCTGTTTGGGAACGCAGTAATGTAAGATAGTAATTATAAAGAAATACATTGATGACAGACTTTCCTCAGGCATTTCAGAATGACCAAAACAACATATAGATGCTATGAACGAGATCGGTCCGCTGGTTAGTCTTATAGCGCAAAGTCACATGACTTTTTCAATGCACATGGTGGAATTTATTCGGTAAATGTTTCCATCGTAGTTTATGCACATTCTTTTCTTATCGGATAAAAAGTTTATCCTACTCAGTTGTGCGCATACGTTTTTTTAATGCGCATTTTTAGAATTTATGCACGTCTTGGTGTTTCCATCCAGCGTTTTTTTATGCGATATCCAAAAATCCTAAAAAAGGGTGGATGGAAACAGTCTAGTAATTGGTCGAATGTATGCCACGAGGTGGAGGAGTAAACCAGTGCTTCATTAAGGTTTGAGCACATTTGGCAAAATCATGCTAAATCCAATCCTTTCAGGCCCTGTATGTCTTTAACTACAGCCTACTGATAAAAATAACCCCACATCTCCACACAGAAAGTTAACACTGAGTAAAATTGATAGGCAATCTGGAGCAATGATTGGACAGCCTTGCCTGATCTTTAACTGCTCGCTACAGGGGATGAAAGAAATTGTCTCTCTCACTAAACCAGCCCAGACACAATTTTACAACCAAGGCCATTGCTTCGCTCAGTGATGCAGTGTTCAACAATCAGGGGTCTTCTGTTCTGTGATATATCAGCTAACACGAATGACTCGATTACTGTTTAACAGATAAAAATGTATTCTGTTCACTCCTATTCAGGCATTCAGGAATTTGGTCAATTCTGCAGGTGTTTTGTCAGTGCAAACCTGTTATCAGACAACTTCGCCAGGGAAAACCATTTATTTATGGCTTGTACAAAAATAGATATGACAGAATATTTCCAGGGCTCAACAATAAGAATGTCTGCTGGGTTAGAGTCAGTGTGAAAGCATTTTGGGGCAGTTTTACATTGCCACCGAAAATCTTTCATTTGTTGATTTAATAAACTACCAGTCATCATTTTGAAATAATTAAGATTTATTTATGTTTTTGAAAGAAGTCACTTCTTCTCATCAAGGCTGCATTTAATTGATCAAAAACACAGGAAAAAAAACAATATTGTGAAATATTCTTTCATTAATATCAATTAAAACAGTTTTTTTCTATTTTAATATATTTTAAAATTTTAATTTATTTCTGTGATGCAAAGCTGACTTTTCAGCATCCATTACTTCAGTTTCACATAATCTTTCAGAAACCATTCTAATATGCTGATTTGGAGCATATTAGACATAAACATTTCTTAATATTATTAACGCGGAAAACAGTTTTTGCTGCTATTTTTGTGGAAACTGTGATACACTACAATTCAAAAGTTTGGGGTAAAAAAAGAAAATAAGAACATACATAATACATGCATGCATACTAATGAAATACTTTTATTCAGCAAGGATGCATTAAATTGTTTAAAAGTGACAGTAAAGACATTTACAGAAGATTTCTATTTTAAACAAATGCTGTTTTTTAACTTTCTATTAATCAAAGAAACCTGAAAAAAGGTATGAACCGTTTCTACAAAAATATTAAGCAGATCAACCGTTTCCAACATCGATAAAAAAAAATAATAACCAGTATTTAATACAGGCACCATAATAATTTTACAAATTTGAGCAAATAAATACTGACATATAGAATACAATTATTTTAAATTGTACTAATATTTCATATTACTGTTATTTTTTCTGTATTTTTGATCAAATAAATCCAACCTTGCTAAGCATAAGAGTTTTTTTTTAAACATAATATTTAAAAAGACTATTACAGTTTATTCAAAAAAGTTATCTCCAGTGACCTAAAAAATTATATTACACCTATGTCATGTCTCTGTCCTAGAATACGCATGGCCTTATTAGCAGATCCACCCTGAATCTGCACCCACAGAATTCTTCAGAAAGCTCCACAGATTTCCACAGAATTAGAACGTCTGTCATTCCCTCATGTGTTGATTTATTAAATGTTTTTGGCTGAATCAATTATGTTTCAGCTACCAATTAGAGTGTAGTTTTCAGCTCCATTTAACATATTTCACCATATTTAAATGCATTCCACAAATTTTTCCCCCAGTCAGAGCAGAAAAAATAAATAAATTAATTAATTAAAAATAAAAACGGGGCTCCCCATACGGGCTTGCTTATTAGTATGCGTCCTTCATTGGCATTCAGTATTGGTTAGAACTGAGACAGATCCTCTTAATTCTCTGTAAACATTCAATTAGGGACTCATAGATGGAATTAAGTAGACAAATAGGCTAAATATTAGTAAATTATGCTTGGCATATTAGATCAGGCAAGATGGCTTTTTCATCCATAGATCCTCCTTCGCAAATATGTCTTGAGGTCTGTAATCTAACCTGGTTTGCGATTGCCCTCAGTACATGACTGCAATAGGTCCCTGGTGCAATGCAATAATAATTAGGTTTGAATCATCTGTGCTGTTGTGCTCCTTGGAGGCTGAACCCCATCAGAGCTTGGACAGAAGCACAGAGGACACGTCGACGACTCGTGTCTCTGAGAACCAGAGGCTCAAATGCTGCTTTACAGGAAATCAATACAAGCAGGGACCCTGCCGGCTGTCCTAGGATCAGTGAGAGAGCAGACAGACAAGTTTTTTGACTGTTCACTTGTTGGAACTCGAGTTAGAAGAAGAGGAGAAACTAGCAGAAAATGCTGTCTGTGTTTCCTCCAAGACTGACTTACATTCTGCAGTAATTGACTTAAGAATGTACAATATACAGTTGCTACACAGAAGGAGGGAAGTACAAATTATGTATTAAAGGAATGAGCACAAATGAGTTGTGGTTGCTCATTCAGGAAAAAAATGTGGTGAATGCTGGAGTCATAGGCATTTTAATCAAATGTGGTATTAGAACTGGATGGACACTTTTGAAATAAAACACATCTCAGATTTTGGATACTTTTGGCATAAAATGAAAAATCAATATGCAAACATGAGTGCAGAATGATACAGCCTTCTCCCTTTGATGTTTGCCTGTAAAACCCAGCAGCAAAACCAAATATGCACAGATAATTGCCCTTTGTAAAGCTCTGCCTAAAATGTTACTGACCAGTTGTACCTTGGCAACTGTTGCCATCCACCTTAGATATGGTGTAATGGAGGCTATGTGTCTATGGAGGCTCTGCAGTTTAAATTGCAATTTTATGAAACTACTGCAAAATGTTGTTGTCAGGTTACTTATATAGTGAAACTGGGTATCTAGTGCAACGAATCAGCTCATGAGGAAATATGAATAACTAACCATAACTAATTATAGTTAACTATTCATATTTTAGATCCACTGATATTTAGCTGACCACTCAGGGTCAACTGTCTTGTCAATTCTAAGAACGTTATTTCTGGTTAAGGAAAAACTTCTTACTGTACAATCTACAAAGCTTTGTAGGCATCAATCTGCATGATTAAGTGGACCCCAGTTTATACAAACAATGAACCATGTCAGTGTGATAAAAGTTAAGGTTTTATTCCTACACAAACACTTAACTAGTCTAACCGACTACATAAACACCTAACTGGGCAACTACACATAGCACACCACACACACACACACTACAGTTGGTATAGGAAAGGGTTAAAGTTTAACTCAGTACAGAAAAGAGACAAAGATTACATTTTGGAACCATTTGCCTATCCATATCTACACCTGATGGGGTACGCGTCAGATTCTTAGTTCAACACACCTTTGTAAAAAGGTGTAACTGATACTTAATGTATTAATTAATAAGACTAAGTTTGATACTTGCGAGTCTCGGCTGTCTGAAATAGATTCCTGATGCAAATCTTAAGGTCCCAAGATCTTGCTGAAGTTGGTTGAGGAGAAAGAACCAGTTTGAGTCATAGAATCTTGATTGAAATGGAAAGGACCAGGCTGAAGCCTGGCACTAGCTTATGATGTTCTGGGAGCGTTTTTCTCACCACCTCTCAGAATCCCAACAAACCACACGACTGGGAGGGTCCCTGGAGCAGGGCCTTTTAGGTCGGAGAAGATCCCCGCCTTTCAAGATGGGCTTGTCCAATGAGAAAGATGGAAATTCCGAGCGGGAGGTGGCAATTGCTGGAGGGTTTACGACCCTTTGTCTCTAAGCATGGTAATTTGCAAATGGACTTAAATCGAAATTATTAATGATTCTCAGGGCCCTAATATATATATTGCCTATGTACCAATATTTAATATACACGCTTGTTTCGATCATAATAAGGCGAATTCATAGATACTAGACAATGTAGGATTACAATTAGTGAAAGGATGACAGGAGTGTGTTTTGATTATAAGTCTGCATAACAGTATACAGTTTCAAAGACTAAATACACGATGACAATAATATACCCAATGACCTGAAGGATCATGTGTGTTCATTCAAAGAAAGGTTTTCCTATGAATTAATTAGTAGAAAAGTCAATTTCTACTCTGCCTCTTGCCCTGGGACATGCAGGGATTTTCCCTGCTTTGCATTCTTTTGGCCATTAAACCCAGTGATATCAGCGTTGGTTGACATGCAACCAGGTGCCTGTTCGGCTTCCTGGGGGGTTACGCATTTCGGGGGGAAGGGTCCACAGGTCCTCATATGGCTTGTTAACTGAGTATTTGTTAAATATAAAAACAAAATATATATTGTGTGTTTGATTGGTCCAGACGCTACACTAGAAAAATAGGGAAGATTTTTTTATTTGTTCGTTTATAAATTCATTTATTTATTTTTTAACAAATCTTTAAATATATTTTGAGAAATGTATGCTGTTGTTAAACCATCTTCTCATCCCTCATTTTTCAAATATACCTGTATAACATCAACAGAAAACTCACATTTAGGTAAATGAAAGGTTCTAACTTAATATTATGCCAATAGAAGCCAAAGAGATCACAGTATCATAGTGAATGCATTGTAGAAGCATTAAGAACAGTTCTGTTCATGATTTTTTTAATGAACACTAATTTTTAATGAGCACATTTGAATGAAAATCACGCTGTACATGGCAATTGTCAGTTCAGTTCAATGGGATTTTCACTCAAGCTTGTCTCAGTTAGCAACAATATCTAAGGGGGCGGAGCTTCAGACTGATCAATTGCATTGCAGCACATTCATTGTTGAAGTTGCAATGAAAAAGTAGTAGCGATAGATCCATTGTTCTGTATTGTGACCAGTGGCGGAGCTAGAGTTTTATACAGTAGGAGACCAATGCTAATTCAGGAGGTCCATAGACCATGACAGAAAATCAGTGTATAGCTCCAACCTGGCATAAAAAAGCATGAATAAATCCTACGATTGCTGATTACTTCACATTACCCAACATCAGCTATACGTCCTACGTACTTCAATATTCTTCTATTGAACTATTTCTCTATATATAATGATTAAACCAGAGGTTGGTAGCAAAGATCTACATTATCTTATCGCCTAAGTGATCTTGTAAATGTTTGTTCAGGAAACCTAAAATTCACTTCTTCAACAGGGCCTGCCTTTTTTCATCCTTGAGTATTACATAGACAATATAAATTCAGTACGTTGTAGGTCTCTTTCAACATGCCTCCGATGTTCATTTATGTTTATTTCATGCTAATTATAATGCACTCCTGCTTCGCTTGAACTGAGGCAAAGCAGGAGCGCATGTTGACGTCTCTATGTTACGTATGTAACCATGGTTCCCCGAGGGAACGAGACGCTATGCTCGAGATTCGCTTTGGGAACGCCCTTGCGTGACCGCGTTCTGAAGCACGTGTCAAATCCGTCCAATGGAGCAGCGAGACGTCAAGAGCAAGGTGACGTAAGCACCAGAAAGCATAAAAGAGCATCCGGCCGGGCGCCACCCAGCTTCAATGAAGTAGCGCCTGCAGGGATGCAGGGAGTATGGCAAAGACCAGCGTCTCTTTCCTCAGGGAACTATGGTTACATAGTACCTAGAGACATCCCCTTCAGGAACTCGAGTTGCGTCGAGATTCGCTTTGGGAACGAGAATATCAACTTCGCCACACTACCAAGTCCCTGCCTGTGTGTGTATCTTATGAGCACATCACGAAGAGAGAACTTGGGAGCCTGGGGTAGATGCCAGGTGTAGGTTGTAAAAGCGGACAAAAGTGTGCGGAAAGGACCAGCCCGCCGCAGCACAAATGTTCTGCAAGGCCACACCCAAGCTGAAAGCCTTGGAGGCCGCCATACTCCTGGTCGAGTGCGCTCTGACCCCCATAGGTGACGGGAAGTCAGAGGACTCGTAGGCTAGTGAGATGTCCTCGACCACCCACCTACCCATAGTCTTCTTGGTCGCTGGAAATCCCTTCTTTGGTGGACCAAACCAAACAAAAAGTTGATCTGCCTTATGCCACGGGGCAGCTTTGTGTGCGTAAGCGTCCAGTGCTCGAATTTGACAGAGCAGATTAAGCCTTTCTTGGTACGGAGGAGGACAGAATGCCTTTAGTACTATGGGCCCTGGTGAAGAAGTGGGCACCTTAGGGACATACCCGGCCCTCGGGTAAAGGAATGCCCTAACCATGCCTGGAGTGAACTCCAGGCACGAAACAGAGTGCCTGAAGATCCCCGATCCTTATAAGTGAGGAAATAGCGAGGAGAAAGATAGTCTTGCGCGTGAGCAACTTACCGAACTTCTTCTATGGGTTCAAAGGGGGGCATTGCATAAGCCCTCCAGAAGCACAGCCAGGTCCCATGAGGGCACCTCGGTGCGCTGTACCGGCCTCAGCCTCAGGGTGCCACGGAGGAACGAGTGGCAAGTGGGTGTCTTCCCAATTATTGACCACCCAGAAGGGCGTGGTAAGCAGCTAAGGCCGCCACGTATACCTTCAGAGTGGAGGGTGATAACCCTGCAGAGAATCGCTCCTGCAGAAATTCCAGAACTGTACCAGTTGGGCAGTTGACTGGGTCCTGTAGTTGCTGTCCGCACCATGAAGTGAAAAGTTTTCACTTCAAGGCGTACTGTTTCCTAGTTGCGGGAGCTCTGGACTGGAGTATAGTTTCAAGAACCTCAGTTGAGAGTCCAGATGCTAGGAGCTGTGCCCCCTCGGGGGCCATGTCCACAATTCCATAACTCCAGGCGGGGGTGAAGGATGGCGCCCCCCGCCTGAGAGAGGAGGTCCCTCCTGATCGGAATCTCCAGCGGAGAGCCGTCGAGGAGGGACATCAAGTCCGAGAACCAGCTTGTACAAGGGGCGTGAACGCAGACCCCCCTGCCGATTGATGTAGGAGACCACCGAGTTGTTGTCTGTGCGGACAAACACATGATGCACCCTTAGGTCTGAAAGGAAGTGTGTCAAAGCTCAAAACACGGCCAGCATTCCCCGGCAGTTGATGTGCCAAAAGAGATTATGGCCTTCCCACAGACCCTGGGCAGAGTGGCCACTCATGACCGCTCCCCAGCCCCTGAGAGGCATCCGTCGTTAGCTTTACGCGATGACAAGGAGCCCCTAACGTCGTGCCTTGAACCAGGAACCAACGTTTCTTCCACATGTCTAAGGCACGTAAGCATCGCCGCGTGACCTTGATCATGCAAAGCGGATTCCCCCTCGGGGAAAATCCTTTGGTTCTGAGCCACCACTGCTAGGGTCTCATGTACAGCAGGCCAAAAGGTATCACATTGGACGCAGCTGCCATCAGACCCAACAGTCTCAGAAACTGTTTTACAGTGAGTGACTGGCCTTCTCTTACCATCGTGACTGTCGTGAGGATTGACTCGATTCCAGCAGGAGACAGACGTGCCTGCATCGCGGTTGAGTCCCACACCACGCCTAAATAAGTGGTTCTCTGTAGTGGAGAAAGAACACTCTTCTTGGCGTTTAGTCTTAACCCCAGCTCTCTCATATGGGCGAGGACGACATCTCGATGCCAAGCCGCCATCTGCTCCGATTGAGCTAGTATTAACCAATCGTCGATGTAGTTGAGTATGCGGATGCCCTGGAGTCGCAGTGGAGCCAGAGCAGCATCCACACACTTCGTGAAAGTGCGGGGTGAGAGTGACAGGCCGAAGGGAAGAACTCTATATTGGTATGCTTCGCCCCCGAAAGCAAACCTTAGGAACTTCCAGTGTTGAGGGAGGATGGAAACATGGAAATAAGCGTCTTTGAGATCTATCGTAACAAACCAGTCCTCGGACTGGATTTGAGATAATATCTGCTTGATAGTGAGCATCTTGAACCGAAGCGTTTGATAGCGTGGTTCAGAAGACGAAGATCTAAGATCGGACGCAACCATCCCCATCCTTCTTCGGAACGATTAAGTAACGGCTGTAGAACCCGGACGCTCTCGAGAGAGAGGAGGAACACGTTCTATGGCCCCCTTCCTCAAGAGAGTATCTACTTCTTGTTCCATTACCAGAGCCTGCTCGGGGCCCACTAGTGTGGGGATGACCCCGTTGAAACGAGGCGGACGAGAACCGAACTGGATTCTTTAACCTTTCTCTACAATCTGCAGGACCTATTTTGAGATATTTGGTAGAAGTTTCCACGCTACCAGAAAATCTACTAAGGGACCCAGCCTCTCGAGGCTGGCGTCTGGTAATATTAGAGGAGCCAGTTCGGTGCCCTGAAGCGGATGACCGGCAGGGAACGACCGACCTGACTGCTGTAGCACCCTCACTTGAGGGGGCGAGCTCTCCCGTGCCGTACCGTTGCCGGGCGGCAGCTGGGAATTTCGCTCGTCGGAGCTCACTGAGCCCTGAAGCACCGAGGTGGCAGGGGTATCAATGAACCTCCGTGAGGGCACTGAGGGAACAACCGACCTGACTGCTGTAGCACCCTCACTTGAGGGGCGAGCTCTCCCGTGCCGTACCGTTGCCGGGCGGCAGCTGGGACTTTCGCTCGTCGGAGCTCACTGAGCCCTGAAGCACAGAGAATGGCAGGGGTATCAATAAGCCTCCGTAAGGGCACTGAGAAGAATTGGGCACCGTATACTGAGGTGTTACCCTTTCCTCTCCAGGTGGGCTGCCCTCAGGGACCTGACAATGGTAGGACCATTTCGCCGAGGTCCTCTTAGACAAATAACGGTCCGCAGATCCGTTTTCGGTCTAGAAGACCCCAACTGAGAGCATCGCCCCGACCCCCGATCTTTCTATGGACGGGTGCGGGTAGCATTGCTCTGTTTTTGAGACTGGCGATATAGGGAGCTTTATGACTTGGGCTGCTGCTCGTTCAGCAGCCCCACCCCTGAGCAGGTCCGCCTGGTATGCTTGTAACACTGCCATGGTGTGCAAACATGTGCCAGCCTGACCTACTGCCGTATAAGCTTTCCCAACCAGACTCGATGTAAGTCTAATGGGCCTGGTGGGAATCTTCGGGGCCTTCAGGGACGATGCTGGGGATGGGGAGAGATAGCTCGCAAGCGTCTGCTCCACCATTGGCATCGCCCCATATACCTTATCATTAAGCCCTATGATGTTCTTTTGAATAATTCGAGACTGTGGGGCTGTAATACGGGATGAGTACGGTTTCTCCCACGATCTTGACACCTCAGCATGGAGATCGGGGAAAACGGAAGGCCCCCGTCGTGAAGACTGTGATCTGGGGAAGAAACCACAAGCGTGGGCTTCCGAACCGTGAGAGAGAGTGCCGCGGATCTAGCGGGTGAGGACCGAGAAAAGGACGAGCCCGTCTCGGATCCCTCCGCTAAATCCACCCGCGATCCCCACGACAACAGTCTGTGCTGTGCCTCGGCAACAGCGTGACCGCTGCCAGCGGGATCGCGAGCCTGGCCGCTCTCATCAAACGCAGTCAGGCGAGAGCGGAGCGTGCGCAGCGTGAGCAGCTCGCAGTGATGACAATCAGTTCCTCGAAAGCTGACCGTGCATGCTCCTCTCCTAAACAAACAACACACACATCGTGTGTATCCCCCGCCGCCAGATATCGTGGGCAGGGAGAAAACAGCGTTTGTAATGCCGTTCGCTCGCATAGACTTTCTCATTGTTTTATATATATGAGTGCTTGTGCGGACAGACAACAGTAAATAGACAGACACATACACAGAGCGCTACTGAAGGGCAGAAGCTGGGTGGCGCCCGGCCGGATGCGCTTTTATGCTTTCTGGTGCTTACGTCACCCTGCTCGTGACGTCTCGCTGCTCCATTGGACGGATTTGACACGTGCTTCAGAACGCGGTCACGCAAGGGCATTCCCAAAGCGAATCTCGACGCAGCTCGAGTTCCTGAAGGGGAACCATCACACCACTAAAGAGCTCCACAATGGTACTATTTACCTTTTTAAATTCTTATTAAAACTAACAGAATTTGAACGCTGAGACATATTTTCCCATTATTAAAAGTAAACTGCTGTGGCATGAGAGCGCACACGTGAGAGTTAGCAGAGGCTAGAAGCTACACCAGATGAAATAAAGCGTGATGTGGCACACCAGATGTGTCGCATCCTTGAGTTCGAGGCTAAAATAAATGATTATTTCAGTACAATTAAACAAAGAAAATGAAATAGTAGCATGTTCAATTTTAGGGTGGCACCCGAGGTGGCCAGTCAGTTGTCAGGGGTCACCCTGGACACCCCTCTGGCTCTGCCACTGATTGTGACATATATCAGACTGTAACGGATTATCAAAAAAGGAAGAAAAATTTGGGGACTTGGTTATATTAATCAGTTGTTGATTTGATTTTGAAATGTGGGCGTTGCACTCAAAAATGAATGTGCACTCACAGTCAATTGTGGAGGGCTGGGGTTTAAGCAGACTAAATGATTGAAGTCCGAGTTAAGATCGAGTTATGGTATTTTGATGAAAACTTACAAGGTCAAAGACAGCTGATGAATGCACAGATGAAAAATAATAAGATCAATAACATGCATTTAGAAAATCAAGAGTGTGAATTTTCATTTCATGCTGACTTTAAAGGGGCTGTATGTAAGAATTAATGTCACTGTGTGAGCAAATTGTTACAAAACTTAAACTAATGAGACCTTGGTTGTCTGTGAAAGCCTGTAGATTTTTATGTGAAGGACTCAAGATGTTTTTGCCAGGGAAATCTAAAGGATGTGACCTTTACTCACGCTCCTGAGAGCCTCTCTTCCATGACACATGAAATGAATGCTTATACAATGTTCAGGTTAATGCTGAAAGAGTTATTCTGTACTGTTATGCCGGTATGTCATGCAAAAAAGGATTAATTTAAGCTACAGTCTCATATATAGTGTATAATTTCGAATATACTAATAATAATAATTTGCCAACATGAGCGCACAACACATATTTACATCTTCATCTAAAAGTCGCTCTCAGCAACGTGGGCGGCGTCTGAATGTTCATTAACAGTATATCGCTGCAAATGTTTTTCAACTTCTTTTTTATTCAAAACAGAGAATGAAAAATAAATTTGCTGTGAGTATATCAGGCTATTGATATGTTATTTGAAAATAACAAGGGTTTCTGAGTTCTACATACAGCCCCTTCAAGGCTCATGTAAGCCTAAAACTTGCAACACCTTGCTTGAGATACACCCTTTTTTCATACTTGGTTTCTATCAAATAACATTGTCAGTGAAGAAACAAATAGGCTATGCCATCAAATGTAAATTGATATGAAACAATGAACAAACAGGGAAAAGACAATTCATTGTAGAACATAAGGCTTATATGATATATAAGGATTATATTGAATATGATAAGACCACACTGTCAGTTACACAAAATAACTCTCATCATGCAGAGGCTGTGTGCGATCAATAGCTCTTTTCTGCTTCTCTATCAGTCATTCAAATATACAGAATTCCTTTTTTTTTCTCCTTGGTGAAGATGGGTGGACACCGTCTGCCTCCTTGTATCCAGCATGGATCCATTTTTAATTTGATGTGCTAGGAGCTGCTGACAGTCCCCATATCTTCAGATAAAGTAGGAGGATTATTAATGTATGACTTCAATATAATGATTTTCTCATCTGCCAATCAAGCAGCCTCCTTTTGTGGCAGCCCAACACAAATGGCTGCACTGATGGCATTTACAGAATCCCATTATGTCAGTCTGGTAAATAACGAACATTGGAAAAGACTTTTGAGTCAATGGCTGGTAATTATTTTTATCTGGCCAAATAAGTCCATAGAAGTAACCTAGCTGAGGATAACACTGCCTATTAATCTGAGGGGTGGGGGTTCAATGTAGAAAACATTCAAGAAGAAAAACGACAACTGTAATTGCATTGATCAGCTACAATGCAGGATGAACTTTACAATCATATAAAATTAGTTGGCCTAGATATTTACTTTCATCCTCAACCTCAGCACAAGATGAGGAGCTAGATTATTTATTTGATGCAATATGGGACTTTGCTATTTGGAACTATATTTAATTATACTCTTTCCATCTTTTCTTTAATAATGTGGGAATAGCACTTCTAGAAGTGTGAGAATTTTTCATTCGTTTATTTCCCTGCTGACTGAAAATTAAGTTTATAAAGATGGAATACAATTTTTCTTCACTAACTGAAAGGTTCTCATATATTTCATTGATGAAAGTAGTATCCTATTCAGCCTACAACAGCGATCTCCAAACTCAGTCCTGGAGGGCCGGTATCCTGCAGAGTTTAAGAATCCGAATTAACACACCTGCACCAGCTGATTAGGTCTACTAGTATGCTAAACTCCAGGCAGATTTTGAGGCCGGTTGGGAGCTAAACTCTGCAGGACACCAGCCCCCCAGGGCTGAGTTTGGAGACCCCTGGCCTACAACTTTAGGTCCTTCATGCACGATCGCATCTCAGAGGATGCTTAGGTTCTCAGACTCAAGAGGCACGTCCACAGTCCACTCTCACAGACAGTCTGATTCATATCGCACACAAATCTGGAAAGCACCTTCTCCATCTGGCTAACTCTAATCTGATTGGCCGGCTCGATGCAACTTAATTGAGTAAGGCCTCATAGGTTATTTTATCAGTCCACCTGGAAAACACCTTGTGCTTACAAGGTACCAAACTGATAAAATAAACACCTTTCTAAATTTGTGAAGGTTTGCCAGGCTAGTATCATTTGAGACTTGAATTTTGAAATGATTGTTTTTGTTCTGTTGTTTTGATATAATGTATTTCAGATAAATTCACCCATAAACAGTACATAAAAAAGCAAAACTAAAATTATGGTTAGTTGCTTTGTATTTCAGTTTGACTGTCTCTTCCGGTCAAAGTGTGTGGTCCTTGGCCAGAATAAATGGCAAAATGTCTTGCAGGACAAGATTATGGACCCCTAAACATTTTAGGTGAGTTTGATTTAAGATGATTATATTAGTGTTGCAGTATGGATGCCTGTTTTGACTCAGAAATTAAACAAACAAAAAAATTCTACTAATTTCTGCTTTTTTACGTGTTTTTTTTCTCATTATTGTGTTATTCCCTCAATTTTTACATTATACTGTATCTCACAGTGTGTATCCTGCAGTGACTTTATATCTTACAATAGCACATTTTTGCACAATTGTAAGTTGCTACTCTATTAATTTCACAATTGACTTTATTTCTCATAACTGCTTTTTTCCTCACAGTTTCCTCTTTATATTTCGCAAAGTGACAATTTTTGCAATTGCAATTAACAAAATACAAAATTGTGAATATATTTCTTGAAATTGCTTTATAGCTCACAATTGTGGCTTTATTTTGCATTATTGCTACAGTGCATCTTTAGGCTATATCTCGTAAAGTCTTGCAATTGTGAATAACATATTCCGTAATTGTAACTATTTGCGACTATTGCATTATATCTCACAATTGTGACTCACAGTTTTACTTTCTTATTTTTAACTTTATCTCACAATTACCTGTTTTACAGAAGCCTGTAGGAAAACTTTCAAAGGCACCTTTGTGTGCAACCTTTGTCATGGTGATATTTACTGGGGTATATCAGTCTATTAAGTGTAGTTCTACTCTGTGAAGCAAACAGTTTTTTTTACACTCACTGATGTGCCTCAAATTCTCTTGTCAAGAAGACAAATATGTTATTCACAAAACACAACTCATCCTTTCAGTTAGACTTCATTCAGCTGACAAAATTATATTTTGAGTTGAAGGCACACACCTTGTTCCAACAAGACAGAATGGCTCGGGAAGGAGCTCAGGTTTAGATGTGTCAGAAATATAGTTTTATATAGCAAAATGTCAAGACGGGACTTTGATTTTGTGGGAAACATTAACAGCATAGTAATCCTTGAAGAAATATACGTTCTTTAAAAGCAACTACATTATGTAACTGAATTGGCAATGTGTGTTTTAGGTCAAGGTGTGTATTACGAGGTTCTGTAATTAGCTAAATTTGCAGCGTTAGCCTCTGGGCTGAGAACAGGTAGCCTTATTAATGGTAAACAGAGGTACTCATTAACCCGGGCAGTGGCACTGACGGTAACATCATCTAATTACAGCTGCTGCGCGTCCCGTTGGGGCAACCATGTGCGGAGTGCTGAGGAAAAGGTCTAAGTCATTATTAGCTTTTTCACGCACCTCGCTCAGTGTTCTAGTTTAGTGACGAGTGCAACAAACTGTTTATTGAAAAACCTGGTATCTTTTTATTTAAGCCAGTATACATTTAGGACTTCCTTTTCCAGTGCTAAAGAACTGCTAATTAAAAGTGCTTTTTGTTCATACTTAGTCATACTAACAAAATGAGTCAGCTGTGGATGTTGAGAGCCAAGCGCAAACATCAACAGTGCTATCACGGCGGAGCCCTTATAGATCAGTGGGAAACAGACCTCTGTTCTACAATTGACTGTCTTCTGAGTCCGTAGATTAAATCACTCTCTTGTCTTGCAGTTGGGCCTTTCCATTACAAAAGACAAAGGGAAACGGCTTCTTTACAATTGCGTGCCAGACTTGTGCTGCACACTCATTTTGTTTTGGCTCTGACTGCCGTGGAATACTAATGCACCCTCAGTTATCTGAACTCGGATTATATATAGCCACGCCACAAAGTGTGAAGCCTTAAAACAGGTTTTTAATATTATTGATTCAAGCACGGTTTCAGTTAACTCAGGATAAATAAAAGAATAACTCCAAGAAATAATTTGAATAATAACACCAAGTAATCATTTTTAATTCAGAAGAAAAAGAAGAAGAAAAAAAAAAGATGTCTAAATTAAGGCTGGTTTCCATACAAGACAATTGTACAATAATTGTAACTGATTATTGTTGAAATTTGATTATTATTGTTAAATAAAAAGATGGCAAAATTTAGGCTGGGCTCCATACAAGACGATTGTATGAAAATTGTAACTGATTAATGTTGAAATTTGATGAATGATTATAATTGTTATTGTTAAAAAAAAGATTCATAATGACTAAATTTAAGCTCGTATCTATGCAAAACAACTGTAAAACAGTTTTATTATGGCCATTATTCACTCATTCTGTGTACTTAAATATTCACAATGCCTACATTTAGGCTAGTTGTCATGCAAGGCAATTGTTAAAAATTGTAACTAACTATTGTTGAAAATTGATTATTGTTATTTATTCTAGCATTATTCAAATAACTCAGGATAAAATAACAACTCGACGCAATAATAACTCCAAACTATCAACATGAGTTTAATTCTGTCCATTTTTTGAAAGTTTCACTCATTTTGTGAACCTTAAATAAAAATATTCATAATGTCTATATTTAAGCTGGTCTCTCTATATAAAAAAACACAGTAGACCCAAGACTGCATTAAGTTTTCTTCAAATGCTGAAGTTTTAAATTTCTCAGCATGAGAGACATTTACAAGCCTTCAGAAACACCATGCAGAGAACCACATTAAACCATTTTTTACAGAAAGGCTCCCATGAGAGAACTATTTCCCACCAGGTTTTGAAATTTCACAAGCAACTCACTTGTTGAATAGCATCTCACTTGCTTAACCTGTCTCCAAAAATATGTTTGTACAGTATATCGCCTAAAGCCTTTCTCCTCCTCCTTATTCACTTATTTCAAAGTTACGTATTCCTACATGGTTATTTTGAGAGCTTGCCCTATACACTCTTTTATGACTTTGAGCTATGGTTCTTTCTGCTGAGTGTGAAACTTAATTTGTGAGTGAATCTATCTAGTCCATTGCACTCTTTGACAAAGAAGTGAGAGCCGTTTTTTAAATTTTCTGTAGATTTTATTGTGCCAACCCCCCCAGTTGGTAGTACATGTACCATAATGTTGATTACCACAAAAATGTATTTCCATGCCCTAAAATGACGTAAAAATGACAATATAATAATACACAAGTTAAAATAATACACAAGCTAAAAGTTTTAACAGAAGAATACAAAATCATTTTTAGTCTATTAATCCCAGAAAAAAAAAAATCAGCTTTCAACATCTCCATTCTCTCACAGATCTCCATCATACAGGTCTCTCTCTCTCTCTCTTTGATATATTGGCATTAGGCCCAGGCAATAAGAAAATACCCTCATAGACCTACATGATTTATTGAGAAAGAAAAAACACATCAGCTCCAGCTTGAAGCGAAATGATGGCCGCTCACTCTGCCTGCTAAATAGGGCCCCCAGTATGCTGTGGAAATAAAGGAATTCCTCACTTCTAAACAGCTGGCAGGTAATAATACCTTGTGTTCTGTGACCACCGTAAGGTATGTGAGTTTGGTTGCTGTTATAATCCAGTGACAAGAGCAGATGAAGGGTGACTGTGTTTATGTGTGTGTGTAGAGGAAGACTGCACTCTTGCCCTTCTGTTGTAATGCATGGAAGTTAGATGAAAGTCACATATTCCATGGAGAAAGACTGTGCTAGGCCATCGTCTGGACCGGCTGATTGTCTATTCAACTAGCGTTCTGTATTCACATTCAGGAGGTGGTTCATTTTTAAATGGGTAAGTTTTTAGGAGACACAGAGTTTCATGGATTCTTGGCAAGCAGTGCTTGAGCTGTGGTGCCGTCATTGAAGCCGAACATAGAAGCAGACAATAACAGCACAACACTGCGGTCACATTTAGAAGAGATGTGCCTGCAAACCCTTCATCTGACGAAATTTGCAATGTAGCACAAATCTCAAATGTCTTATTGCTTTAAAAAATGGTTACTATATATAATAAAAATGATATGTAATTAAATATATGTAAAACTCTGTTCATCATATTAAGGAATCCTGTTTCTTCAGAAGACTTCTTACTGACTTCTTTTACGTTCTCTTAATGAACTTTTCAAAGCATCAGTGTTTTGGTGGAATGGACTTTCAACGGAGGGACAGAAATCTCCCAGGTTTCATTCAAATATCTTTGTTTCGAAGATTAACGAAAGTCTTATTGATTTGGAACGACATGATGGTGAATTAATGATGACAGAATTTAAATTTTTGGTTGAACTATCACTTTAAGACACATAATTACATCATTACATTACGTATTTAGAATTAAAGGGATAGTTCAGCCAGAAAATGAAAAGTTCTCACCATTTGCTCTCCCTCTGTCGTTTTAAATGTCGCTTTGTCTTTTTCTGTGGGAAACAAAGGAAGCTACTGTTTTTGAAGAATTGTGAACTGTTTTTGTTCATACAGTGAAGGTCAGTTGGGACATTTTTTTGAGACATTGTTCAGTAATATCTTTTTTGTCTTCCATAGAGGAAAGAAAGTCATGCAGGTTCTTCATAATCCATCATCAATTGGTAATTAAAATGTCTTAATTGAAATCTGCCTCAATTAATTAACACTTGCTAAATATAATAGTCTTTCTTTTTATTTGTTGGTTTGTGTCTTGCTGAGACACTCTCACTCTTTGTTGAGGCTTCATTCTCTCTCATTCTCTCCCCACAGATGCTTGTTTAAAGAGACTTGCTGAGTTTCCCACATCAGCATTTTACCTCCTGGAATCGCAGCCAATTTGTTGATTTAAGTCACACACTGAGTGGAGATTGATGGCTCTGGAACTGCAGGACTCCTTATCGATTGATCACACAGCCTGTTGATATGTGCTCTACCGAATCGTTCATCATTGTAAAGTGCGTCCATAAACACCCAATGAAAGTGCTTTAGTCTATGTAAGATTGCGCCAAATGATCTGGCCATGCAGATATTGGGGCAATATTTTAGTGGATTGCCATCATAGCTCAAATCTTTCTTGTTCCTGTATCTTTTTGGGAAAATGTTGTTGCTGAGATGTCAGTATTTCGTAAGAGAAGCATGGAAAGCTAAGTGTAAGAGAGCATTACATATCCTTAATTTTTCAAAACAATCACCATGTGTTTGTGGATCATTCTGCTGTAAATACATCAGTTTTGTCCATGTGCTGTGTTTCCATGTATAAAAGGGAGCTGGCATGTCACTGAGTCTCTGTGCTTTGCATATGTGTTGTGTGATCACAGTGGTGGAAGCAGCCAGTCATCCATGAAGACAGCAGCGGCTCACAGATTTGCTGCACAGCTCTGGGGCAATGGCATTACACAACACGTTGGCAGGAAAAGCTTTGTGCACACGAGAGACTGTGGCCATGGAAGCTCTGGAAGAGACCAGAAAAACTGTCATACAAGTGGCTCTAGGTAGGAGGACCGTTTTTTTGTTTTTTGTTTTTACCTTCAATATTTGAATTGTGAACAAAAATCACACTGTAAAACCGTGGCTACAAATAAAACTACTCACTTTTTCAGTGACCCAGGTCCCATTTCCCATAAAGAGTTTTAAGCCTTGAACCAAAGCAAACAGCTCCAAGATGAGTTACAGCATTTCATCCTAAATATAAAATAAAATAAATAAGAAAAAAATAATGACATTACAGTGTATATAATAAAAAGTTTACATAGAGATCCTCAAACCAACTGAAGGGGAGATGCAACCAAAAATCAAAAATTCTTCTCAGTTGGAGATGTCTGATGAAGGCCCTGACAATGGCTGAAATGTTATTTGTTTTAAACTAATTAAGTTAAAATATATATATGTTTTCTTCTATAGTGAGAGTTGCACCTTTTCTTCAGTTCAGTATATATAATTGTGCAGTTTTTCTTTTATGCCAAAAATCATTAGGATATTAAGTAAAGATATTTTGTAAATGTCCTACTGTAAATATATTAAAACTTAATTTTTGATTAGTTATATGCATTACTAAGAACTTAATTTGGACAACTTTAAAAGCGGTTTTCTCAGTATTTAGATTTTTTTTGCACCCTCAGATTCCAGATTTTCAAATAGTTGTATCTCGGCCAAATATTGTCTGATCCTAACAAACCATACATCAATGGAACACTTATCTCAATTTTGAAAAATTTACACTTAAGACACTTAAGGTCACACATGTATTACAAAGCATTCAAATGTACGCAAAGGAGTATTTTATTTTTCAAATATACACAAAATATGCACAAATCGGACAGCTCCAAGATCCGTAACACTACAATACTATCAAAAAGTAATTTTAAAATCAAAGAAACAAGTAAATGATTCCGGATACGATCAGAAGTGATGATGCAATATAAAACTGTTGGCTGTAAGTATAAATATTCTTGAAGCAAACTTTTGCCTGAATGATTATTATATTCACTGTTTTGAGCATTGAGAATGCCAGTACAGAATGACGCATGCGATAAGAGTCAACAGTCACTAGGGCAGTGCAGCAGTAGCAGCAACAGCCTCCCACCATCTACAAATGTTAAATATTCAAATAAAATGTTAAGGATTGCTTTATAGTTGCTTTATAGTTATTTTCAAAGCTTTCAATGTACTCTTATTATAAAATAACTTTTAATTCTCAAAAGTAAGTTTTTGTTGAAAACTAACCAAAATGAAAAAAATATATATTTGTTTATAATCTCTGTACAGGAGAGACTTGGTGTTGTTTCCAAACAAAAGTAAATATATCGGTATCGGCATCGGCTATTGACCAAAATGAGTTGAAAAATATCGGCATATCGGATATCGGCAAAAATCCAATATCGTGCATTCCTAATAACAATAAATATAAAAATATAGCCCTAATAAGTTAATGTAATAATAATAATATACAAATATTAAAATTTAATGTTAATAAAAATGTTTTATCTATTTTTGATAATCCCGGGTTGCTATGGTCACACAGGTTTATTGCCACCTCAACTCATTGCCACGACATAATATCACGTTCCCTCGAGTTAATATGACGTTCCCTCAAATGAATATATCGTGGCCACAACATATTATCACGTTCCCACGAGTTATTATGTCGTGGCCACAAAAAAAAAAACTAAGTGAACCGAACACGTCAGCTCCCGGGCTCTGTACTTATTACTAAATAATAAAATATATACAAAGTTTTTGTTGAGCATGGAGGACTAGGAGTGCCATTTAAACAATAACATGAAGAAATGTTTAATATCCTAAAGAAATTCCTTTACAACTTTTGTTGAAAGTTTTTCCCAAAAATTGGTTTGCCTCTCATGATGAACCCAGCCCAAATCATTAGTTTTTTTACTCAACTGCTAAATGATGATGAAAATAAATAAAATAAATAAATAAATGACAATTATAAAAGTTGCAAAAAATGCATTTTAAAAAGTAGTTGTTGGTGTATTTCAATTCATTATTTTGTTACATTTAACTTTGTAAACATTAATTAAATAATTTTAAATGTCTCTTTGTTAATTAAAAAAAAAACTTTACTTAAAATTGTAACCATGAATAAAATAAACCATTTTAGCCTATGTATATTTGTGCCAATTTGCAAAAAAAGAGTAACGTGTATATATTTACTAAAACATTTTACTCATTGATTAATTCAACAGTTTTAACTATCTATTTATGTCAATTTGAAGAAAAAATTTATTTAATGTATCTGCTTGCTTTTTTATTTTTAAATTTAAAAAAAGATAATTGATTGATTATTGATAGTCCTGTGAGTGTGGAGAGACAGATTCAATTATATTTTTCACATTTTTTATGCAAATGGAGTATTGACAAATAATTTGAGACCAAATCATTTGTGGTTGTGAGTAACATTTCTTTCTTAGCGTCTCATTTTTGCATGTACTGTATATATGAATATGTGACTGTATGAATAAACACAGAATACATTATCACAACACATGAGACAACGCTGTCAGTAATTGAACTGACTCTATCGGATAGTGAGGAGAGTTTATTTTGGTTGCGCTCTAAACCCTCTCTTGTCATAAAAGTCACTTGAGAAATTATGAGGATCCATAAATATGCAATTACATGTGCCTCGTTGCATAAGAAGAGCCAGAGTTGCAGATGCTGCATTTGTGACCATATTAATATGCACCTGTCTGGCTTTCTCAAAAGGCAAGCATTGTTTAAGCACAGCAGGGAGACTTGAGAGAAAGCAGCTCCTCATTCATATTCATATCTCTCTCTTTCTCTCTCAAACACATTTAGCACCGCTGACTTGCAGGCAGAGTTGTACTTGTGTATTGTTGACAGCTGGCTGCATTTGTTCTTTCTGTCCTCATAAGCAAATAAAAATGCACTCTTCTTTTTGTTTTTCATGAAGCTCTTTTTTTTTGTATATTAGTAATAATACAAATAAAATTAATTAATTAATTAAATGTATTTTTTTTATCTATTTATGGAGCTTCGTGAAAAACTAAATGAAGAGTCAAGCTTCGTAATTATGCTCATAATAAATGACACTGACAGGGCCATCTACAAATTTCTACTTTGTTTTTGGTAACACTTTTTAATAACTTTCATTAATAAATAATTAACAAACATTATATAATGCATAACGGATCATTAGTTAATATATTCACATAGCTAGAAACATGTGCTTGTTAATGTTTACTATACTTATTAAACATTAATTATCTGTTGCATAATTGGACATCATTAGGTAATGTAAATTACAATGCTTACAAATGTCATTAAACTTTTAATACATATGATCATGCACATCTTGAAAATCTACAAATGATTTTGACAGATATTATACAATGATTAAAAGCTTTTGTAAATGTACAACACTTCTGCTGCTATTGAGGTGCGATACGGGTAAGGTTAGGCTCAGGTTTGGTGGTACAGGTAGGTTTAAGGGTTGGGTAAGGGGTCAAAACTGTAGAGTTATATCCTCTTGTGACCCGGCAAAACATTTTAGGAAAAAAATAGTATTTTCTTTCATGTCATTACATTGTTTAGAGCAGGGATGCCAACTCTCAGTCCTGGAAGGTCCGGTGTCCGTCCTGCAGAGTTTAGCTCCAACTTGCCTCAACACACCTGCCGGGGAGTTTCTAGTATGCCTAGTAAGAGCTTGATTAGCTGGTTCAGGTGTGTCTAACTGGGGTTGGATCTAAACTCTGCAGGACATCGGCCCTCCAGGACCGAGTTTGGGCACACCTGGTTTAGAGCATTAAAAAAAAATAAAAAATGATATTTCATTCATAAGTTATGCTACGTCCTTGGTAGAGGACATCGGGACTCAATTTAAAAAAATAAATAAAAATACATGAATGAACATGCATAGGCAAAATCAATTGATTTTTTTTTTTTTAAATCACAAATACATTTTTAGTTTTCAGGATATGTATTTTTTTTTTTACCAAACTTTGTATAAAGATAATTCTCAACTATGTTATAACAGAATGATTTGATATACAATTTTTCTTTATGCAAAATGTGTGTAAAATGGCCACAAACTGTTTGTTTTCTCATTATATATAATGTATCTACAAACTAAATCTAATTTGCATATTAATATGTTTTTGGGGCAACATGTAATGAAAAAAAAGTGTAATAATGGGAGTAATATTTGACAAGATTTTCATAATAATATATAATATTTCATAGGAATATTGAAATATAATTTCCCTATTCATTTGTTGTCTCCCGAAATGCGTAATAAACATGCTTTTAGTCCTGGTGTCCTCATATGAGTACATGTATGAAATCAACGTCCTGTTTCGTAACAGAAAGTCATATTTTGATTTGAAACCCTATAACATTTTCCTGAGATGTTGATTTATGACGCACAGTTTAAAAATTAGTCAGATTTAAATGATAATTACAAAATATTATCATATTTCCCGAGCGGGTCACTAAATGTATTCGTACATTTTTGAAGACCAAGGAGCTGGTGTGGTCATGGTGAAACATCCAAACATTTGGATCTCTGAAATGTTCTCTGTACAGGAGTCCAATCTGTGGCATGTATAGTCTCAGAGAAATTCACTAAAATATAATGTCCTCATATGAGGATGCAGGGTCTCAGGAGGATATTACATTGTTTTGATAAATGAACAAGTATTTTCTTGAAATAAAAATGATTTGATTTCTCCTGCTGATGTATGATTCAAGGAATACCCTGTGTAATGATATAGTATACTAATATAAGTGTTGAGGCAATAAAAACATGTTTTGCACCCGAATAACAATGTGTGTTTTACCTAGAATTTAGCTAACTTAACTAACCACCCTTTACACAAAAATGTTGTTACAGTTGCTAAAAGTCCAGTGCCAATAAAGATGCTAAAAATATTAGTAAATGTTTATAAACATTTACAGATTATAAATAGTTTCCACTTTAGATTGGGTACTGCAAAAACATGAACAAATAATTAATAAATGATTTGTTAAGATGTGAAGACAATAGAAGTCTACACAACAAATGAAGACCAAATAAATTAGTTTTACAGACTGTGATTATGAGTTAATGAATAATATGATAACATGGATAGTTCAGTAAATAGTAAAGAGCTTAAAATGAAGCTTTTTTCCCCACAACATTTGTGAATGTAAATAAGAGCATTTGGCAATATGTGAACTGAAGTTTAATGGCATTTGTTAGCATTCAAAAGTACATTAACATATGCTTCGTATTCATTGTTTAATTTCTGTTTAAATTAGTCTATTTGTAGATTTTATTAAAGTGTAATGACATTTGTAAGCATTAATTAAAGATCAGTTAAGCATTATATAAGGTTTGTTAATGATTCATTAATGAAGCTTTTAATCACTGTAAACCATCTTTCAAAATCATTTGAAGATTTTTAAAAAGTGCAGGATTTTATTAATTGAAAGTTGACATTGACATTTGAATGACATTTGTAAGCATTTTAATTTACATTAAACAATGATCTGTTAATCATTAGGTAATTATCTAGGTAATCACATCTCATATTTCTAGCAAATACATATTAACTAATAATCTGTTAACAAACGTTATATAATGCTTAATGATTTATGAATTAAAGTTATAAAGTGTTACCTTGTTGTGATATTTCCTAATGAAAATGAGGGGGATATATTTATTCTATTTATCTTGTTTTCTTTCAAATTCAGAGTAAACCCTTTTATGCATCTATTTGTATTCAACGCAGCTATTAAGAATGGAAAGTTGTATCAAAAACAGAAACAAGTAAAGAAGCCGTCCAAACTAAATGTTATTAAAACTGTAATGAAAAGCCTTTTTCATCATAAATAGCTATCTCAAGAATCACACACACCAAGAGAAATGTTCTTAATTAAGTCCTGCTTCATCAACTTGTTTGCATGACTGTTAGATTGCGTTTCGAGCAGTCGGCAGTGAAAGCTCTTTGAGAGGGGGAGAAAAAACCCGTTTTGAAAGCTGGGTGTGTATTGTCTTTTCTCATCATGTTTCTGTAATAGTCAGACTACTGAATTTCCATCAGCACTGAAGTAAGACATGCCATTTTGAGACAAATTATTTTGTGATTTTTGGCTGAGGAATTCTTGTGCCATTCTCTGATGTGTTAGCACAAAGAAATTCTCTGGTTTGCTTAGACTAATGAGGCTGCTTCTCGACCCCAAACTTTTTCTTTCTCATCATTTTGTCTCACTGATCTACCATGAAAGGCTGAAAATTTCACACAAAACTCTCTCAGGTTTATCTCTCACAATTTCACTCAGTATGTCTTCCTTCTCATTGTACTTCATTTTTCTGCCTGGGATTTTATGAAGTGCCGCATAAAGGCCCTGACCTCATTTTTCAGTAGAATTTGCTGATGATATTTAATCTAAACCCTGCCTTAAGGTAAAGGTAGACATACATTAAAACTTTAGGTGACCACAGAAACAAAACTGTCTGTCTGAAATTAAAGTTGGCATGAAATGAAAAGTCACTCTATTTTCTAAATGCATATTATAGATCTTCTTGTGAACAATTTATCTGTGCAAATGTTTCGTTTATTTTTTATTCATATTTATTTGGATCTCACAATGTTTTATCAAAATATCATAGCTGAATCTTCTAGTGAAAAAGGCAGTCTCTAGTGATGTATGCAGGTCTTAAATCCAACCCTGCAAGCTCATGTTCATCTGCCTCCATTTTTGAATGCAAATGCCCACATCTTAAAGCTGGAGTATGCAGTCTCTGCACTATTAGTGTTGCCTAGCGGAACAACAAAATATATTCAAGCAACCTTTGAAAATGCCCCTTTTGTGCGTCACGCCACCCCAACTCAAAAGTCACAAACACAACTCTTATGGATCTATAAAAGTGAAGGCAAGTATCAACAGGTAAAAGCATACTACTTTCAATAAAAGGTCCAACATACTGTATTTGGAATACTTTTAACTTGAAGTTTAGCTCACCTATCGAGAAGAAACTCCAGACGTTTGCTGTGTCAATTGAAACCTAAACGTTCCATCAAATTTTGTGAAAACACTGCCAGTGTTTACCCTTGTTTCCTCCGTTGTCTTACAACATTTTATGGACCTGAGACTTCCACAGATATATAGACCACTTTAATTATTATTCGCTATCAGGCTGTGAAGACACATCCAGTATAAATAAATCTTTCCAATCAACATCTAATGCATAGAACTAAATCCCCACCCTACAGTTTTTCCGATAATCCATTATGCTCGGATGTTTGTCACATTATGGAAGAAAAGATCAGTTTTGTGATGACTTCAAAAATGACAGACCTCTCTGTAGTACTGCAGTTCAGCCCAGCCCAGCTAAATGCCATCTGCTTTCACGCTGCATTAGCAGTGCCACATTACACCAGGTGGACAAGTCTTGTGGTTCGCTCAGTAAATTTAATTTATTGTTGTTTGATACACAGAAGCTTTATGGGTTGTAAGCATACATAATAAATAATGAAAACACTTAGTGTCACTGGCATTAAGGAAATGTAGGTGTGTGACAGGAAGATGAGTTAAACACATCAGTTTGTTCTCCTCAGCTTCCTGTCTGGTGATTAAGCTTAAACAAAGAGCCATTTCCCCGTCACCTCTGTCATGTGCCGGCCAATCAGAGGCCACTAAAGAGCAGTGTTTTATTAGCCTGCATCTGCTGTGCAGCTGCTCTCTTCCCATCAGGAGATTCTCTTTTTGGCAGGTGTCAGTGGCCGCCAGATGCATCCGCCACCTCCCAGAGACCTGTCGCATCATTAAGCCATCAGCACATCACTGCGGACAGAGAGAAAACAGGCCATGGCAGGGACTAATCCAGCTGCAAACCCGTCCAGATGAATAATACATCGGCCCGCCAGACAAATGTTCAACTAAGCAGGAGTGGACCACTGTGCCCTCCTTAAGATGGTCCAGAGATTGACTTCCTCCCATCAGGGTTAGTAAGCAGAAAACACTCTTCTTTTGTGCTGAGCTTCAGCATGTTTGTACAGAGAGGGAGATTCTCATGGGTGAGTCCTCCTGTCTGTTTGAGCCACGCAGATTTTTATCCTCCTCGCTCACTTGTCATTTTTCTCCTCTCTATTTCGGTTAGCTGCAGGTCACGTTATCCTGCAACATCTGATAAGAAATAGCCTTGGGATTATTGAGACCATTACAGGTTATTATGAAGAAAGTTAGACCATTTAAACATCATGCTTGGTGCTTCCCCTTTTCTCATGCTGTCTACCTGTCATACCTGAGAAAAATTTAAGCAGGCAGCTGACAGTGCTGTGAGAACCGGAGATGGCTTCTCTTCTCTCATTACTGAGAGCTTTCGCAGGATTGCTGTCTCAACCATTTGTCCACCACTAGGGTGAAGTGATCATTTTTAAAAATACAAATTCACCAGCTGTACAGGAATGAAGATCTGCATTTGAGTAAGTATTTGACTTTGTCAGTTTGAGGTCATACTAAACAAGACATTAGACATACAGTTGAGATATGATCAGCCACTGTGGAGATACAGCAGGATTATATCTTTTATTTTTCCTTGACAGCCAATGAAAAGTATTATTATTTTTTAAAATGATAAATATTTTGCCATACAACGTGACATCATCTGGAAAGCAAAAAAGCTTTTTTCTCCTTAGATGGCCTTTCATAAATTGATATAGAGTGATTAATTACATTACATTTACAGCTTAATTCATTGACTTGAAAGGACCTGGATGTCGAACTTAGTGCCTATGAGCACAGATTACAGATTTCAATTTGTTTACTATTAGGGGTTCTTGCTGCAGCCGAGGGGTATTACAGACCTCTGTTTTTCACTTTACATTGTTGTGGGACTTTTCCTTCTATGAAAGCAGTAATAACGTATAATTTTGCCAAAATACAGTGTCTGTAATTAAGTCAGTTCATAATCAACCAATTAATGACATGCTAAATATGCCGTTGGTGACAAGCTAACTTGGCAACATGAAGTTTGAGATATTATTATAAGTGAAGGGATTTTCAGTGGATGTCAGCAGTGTTTGGGAGTTGTGTTGGCACAAGATGTTTTAGCCTGTATATCTGTTTACATCTGTTTTTCCGGTCCCACTTTATGTTAAGTGGCCCTAATACCTGTGTACTTGCATAGTAACTAGATGTGTGCATAGTATGTAACCACAGTGTAAGCACACATTGGTACATAGTATCTAGAGCTGTAATATTTCTGTAACTACACACATGTAACAACCCTCCGAATGGTTTGTGTAAGTACAAATGTGTAACAGGACATATATAACTACGATTTTGTAACAACAATATGTATAAGAGTAATTGGAACAATTTGATCCATGGGGTGGCGATGGGTAGGTTAGGGGTGGAAATGGGATCCAGGGGGTGGAGATGGGTAGGTTTAGGGATATGTAAAGTGGGAGGAGTTGCATCTCAAGCTGGTGCACCACTGTAATACCAGTGCACTTAAATGGTAACTCCTCAGGAACTGTCCACTTAATATAAAGTGTAACATTCTGGACACCAACTACAATTTATATGTAAAGCCTAACTTACTGGCCGCTACTGTGTAACATCAGAGTAATTGCATGGTAAATCCATAGGAATTGTTTACTTAATATAAAGTGTAACACTTTCTTTACCAAAAAGTGCTGTTAGTCCTGTTACACATTTGTACTTTCATTACCAAAAAGTGTTGTTACCAATGTCCTGTTACACATTTGTATTTACACATACCATTCAGTGGGTTGTTACATATGTGTAGTTACACAAAGATTACAGCTGTAGATACTATGTACCAATGTGTTCTTACACTGTGGTTACATACTATGTACACATCTAGATACTATGTAAGTACACAGGTATTAGGGACACTTAATATAAAGTGGGACCGTTTTTCCTTTATTTTATGGAATTTCCAAACAGGCTTTATTATGCAGACCTGGACCCTTTTGGCACAGTTGTTTCCAAACAACAATGAATAAATATCAGCTTGCAGGTTTGAAATGACAGAAGGGTAAGCAAATAATTACAGAATCTTAAGGTTTGGCTGGTTAGCCTGATCCTGTTACCCCTTGATGGCAGATGCCATAAATACATAATAATGGTAGCAAAAATCCAGATTCCAATCACTCTCTCAAACTCCAAATGATTTCCTTGGTGTCCCATCTGCAAAAAGCACACAGTATATTAAATTTCCACATATGAAATGTATTTTCAGTATATTGTCATGAAGGCAAATTGCACATCCTTCAGATGAGATGTTAAACCGTCTCTGTGGTCATTAAAAATCCCATGGCAATTCTCATAAATAGTAGGGGTGTCCTGGCCAAATTCCCTCCACTGGCCCTTGTCAATCATGGCCTCCTAATAATCTCCATCCACTGGATTGGCTCTATGACTTTCTCTCCTCTCCACCTGTAGCTGGTGTGTGGTGAGCGCACTGGCCCCGTTGTACTGTGGCTGCCATTCATTCATTCACATGAAACTCATTAGAAAATGGGTTTTATAAAAATACAAATATATATGTTTATGTACATTAAATTTTTTGAACATATACTGTATGTCATGTGCATGTACATCCCAAAATCTGTTAATACATGTTGATATTATTTAAATAAATATGAAAGATAGACACACACACACTATACACACACACACACACACACACACACACACACCAGTTGCACAAATTATTCAGGCCCCTTGACCTGCAAACATTTGTGCTGTAGAGAACGAAATTTTATGAACAAAGGCATCAGTGAACTATTAGAGAAAGTGTCTTTTATACAAATTTGAGTGATTCTCAGAATGTAACATTGATGAATCATGATAAAAATCAATTTGGCTCTAAACATTCATGTTCAAAATTATTCAAATTTTGAGCAGAATCTTTTTTTCTTTAAAACCACCAATAAAAGCTGCCTATAAGAAGTTTCTGTCGCCTCTCTACTGCAGTCTTGGTTCATTCCTCACCTGAAAAAGCGTTCAGATCACTGATAATCTTTGGTTATCACATTGCCACTGCTTTCTTCAAATTCAACCAAATATTTTCAATGAGAGTTAAATCTGGAGACTGAACAGACCACTCAAGTACATCCTATGACTGATCCCTGAACCAAGCATAAGTAGATTTGCATGTATACTTTGGGAAGGATGTCCTGGAGGAAAGTCCATTGATAATCAGCTTCCGTCTTTGCACCAAAGGCATCACAATTCTTGACAAAATGGCCTGATACTTTAAAGAATCCATGATGTCTTTCATACAGTCATGATTTCCACTTCCTGCAACAGTAAAACACCCCCATAACAGAACTGGTCCACCTCCAAGTTTGACCATGAAGATGGTGTTCTTCTGTTTATAAGCACCAGACATACCGCTGATCCATGGGTCCAAAAGTTCCAGTTTGGTCACATCGCTCCATAAAACATTTTTCCAGAACTCCACAGATCTACCCAAATGAATTTTAACATGTTCAAGTCGGCCTTTTATGGTCTTCTTGGTCAAGAGTGGCATTCGGCAAGATGTCCCAAAACGAAGGCCATATTTGTCTAGTGTTCTTCTTATACTGGGCGTTTAAATGTTTTCCTCCTTTCATCTTGCAAGTTTTTGGCTGTACATTGCAGGTTTTTTCAGTTGCTCTGATCAAATTTATTATGATATTGTGCTTTTTCTTCAACACCCTCAAAGGTTTTCTGGTACAACACATTTTAAGCTAAGGAATAAGGCTGCCAGCTGTGTCCCTAGGAACTTTTAATGTCTTGGAAATCTTCATGTAGCCTTAGACTTTCTAATGTGACAAAACTATTTCTTCTATAGCTTTTGAGAGAGCTCTGTTGAATTTGCCATATTTGCTACTCACGTCAGCACATGCATGGGCTACGTTTATGTATGTGTAACAGCTCAAGCTAGTTCTGTTTTTTTAAAATAGAGTTTCTAAAGGCTTAATTGTGTTTTAAGGCAATTTTGTTTCCCACCATTTAAAAACAGCAATGTTAAATAGGGGTTGAATAATTATGATCAAAACTAAAAAATATTATATTACATATTGACATTATCACTTGTAATATCACATATACAGTTTTTTATGTTGTTGTTATATATATATATATATATATATATGTATGGTTGCTACATACAATACCATATAAAATCCCATATAAAAACAAAATGAATCATATGAGTTATTAACTATGTACATATATAAATGGGGACTTTCTATATGTTACAAACGTTTATCTCCTTATACGTAATATATGGCAATGACACTCTTGATATTTCAGTATATGTCACACATTACATTTTTATATAGGTTTCTACAAACAAGTGGGGAAAAAGCTCAACATAAAATAAAAACAAAATGTTGTCTTACCATTTTGAATTTGGTAATACCCTATCCTATATCGGTTATGTATTGTATTTGTTTTCCATATTTAGTCCAGCATATTATTTTCTTCCACATGAGCTAACCACCTCACTTTGTCAGTTTCCTCATTAGTAATCAGCTGCATGCCGGTGATGTTTAATTGCTGGAATATGTCAGGATGTAATTATTGCAATCATCTCCATTAAAAAAACGGCTGCCTTTCTGAGTGAAAACGGGCCCAGTGACACAGTGATGATTCCACAGCTGTCAAAGCAGGTTTTAGTTGCCAGATCTCCGATTCCGCTCATCCTCTTTCATTATGTAAGGAATTACGCAGAGGCCACGAGGTTAACCAGATCGGATTTAGCACACTGCCGTAAGTTTCTACAAAACACACACGTCGCATATTGACCAGCTTTAGACACGGGGCTGCAAGCAATTAATGCTGTTGTTTAGTACATGCGGAGAAGTCTGAGCTTTTGAGATATTATCCGGGGATCGGTGGAACAGAAGAGGGCCGCTGTATTGAAATCCCCTTTTTTTGTCGAGGTCATTTTTAACCCGTGCAATCACTGTTATACAGAGTACTCAAAACCATAGTGGAGGCGACAGTGACATGGGAAATGCTGTGAGCTGTTGCAATCCATCTCATGCAAGTTGAGCGATAGTACACCTTCCTCACACTCATCCATCAGCCAGGCTTTTTGCAAAGAACACAAACAGTGGCAGGACAAGGATTATGCTGTGAAGACACAGGATAATGTTTGCAAATGCGCAAGAGAGTCTGTTTCTGTCGGTCAAAATGTCCCTGGTTATTTCTTTCTCATCATATGGTTGATAAGCCACTCGAATAATTCTTCTATTCAGAGTTTTCAGCATCTCGAAGGATGTTTTAATTCGTTTTAGCCAAAGTCCTCAAAGCCTTCAAAACAGACGATAATAGAGAATTTTAAGTAAATCATTATCTTGGAACCATTGAATGCCTTTGTAAATGTTTAAATGGACTCTGCTCTTCTTTTATCATCACAATATATCACAGAATAACACTTTGGACAAAAACTAAAATGAGACCTCACTACAGATTTGAGGCATTAGGACTGCATTTCCAAAGCAAATTTCATTATTATTTGATGTCTGATTTGAAATATATAACTTTTCAAAAGAACAACAATTTTTAAAGTAGGCTACTTGGAAATGTTACAAAACAAAACTCTTTTATCAAGTTTTAAAATGTGAAAGGTGCTTTGAAATATTGTCTTAATCAAAAATGTGAGCAATGCTTGGTAATACATTAAACTTTGTTTTAAATGTCATTTCTAATAGGAAATAGCAAATACAGAGCTTTAAATAAAAAAATGCTTTAAATGTTGAGGCATTGATTTGGGCCGCAGTGGAATATCTGTAACAGTCAAATGCATTACAGCATCTATATAATACACAAAGTGCTGCATATATCGCTTTAGCTGGCATACATGGAATCTTTACCCACAGAAATTCACAGAACACTTCCCAGATTTCTTTAGAATTTGAACACCTGTCATTCATTTTAAAATATTCAAGCTAATTTAATAATTTCAGCTACCAATAAGAGTGCATGTGTAACTTGCTGTTTAACACATTTTATGATGTTTAAATCTATTCCGTAGAATTCTTCCCCCCAAATACTCTTCATATTCCATCTGGGCCTGCATATAAGTCAGCCTCAAAGAAGATTCTCGAGTTGGTGTTTCCAGAGAGTTGTGTTTCAAAGTACCATTTACATTTGAGACAAGCATTAAGAACATTTTAAAACATTTTTTGTTCAATTATTCAAAACACAGACTTATCCAAGCATTAAATCAAGGCATAGGTGCCACATGACAACATTATCAAGTACTTTTAAAGTGCTTTTAACCGCAAACCATCCATCCCATGTGGTAGTCAAAAATAATCATAGCTTTTTTGCCTGCCTTAAAGTTCATGTTCTATAAATATAATTGTGGAACTGTTTTATATATATATAAAACAGTTTGTGGATACAAAAATTCAAATTGCCAAGAAAGAGTTTATTTGGTTTCGTCTTGCATGAAATGTCACAGTGGCAGTGTTAATCACTGCCTGTGCTTACAAAGTTAAATGAATCCTATACCGTTTTACAAATTTCAGTAGAGCTTGCACAGCCTCTAACAGCGATAGTTTACACACAAGTGTCAGCAATCTAAAAGGCTTGAATCACATGGGAGGATTTTGCAGAAGATGAATGATGTGAGTGTGCGAGTCACACGCTGAGCCTGAAATCACAGGGTTTTAGATCTGCCAACAAGCATTGCTGACTCGATAATGCATGGGAGCTTGTGAGGAGGAAACTTACCTCTGCTTATAATGAGAAAGTTTACAGTGTTTTAAAACAAAACAAAACAAAAAACATTTAACGATCTTAACGGAATAGTTCACACCTAAATTACAAGTGTTCACCCTCAGGCCATCCAAGAAGTAGATTAATTTGTTTCTTCATGGGAACAGCTTTGGAGAACTGTAGCATTATATCATGTTCACCAATGAATCCTCTGCAGTGAATGGGTGCCGTCAGAATGAGAGTCCAAACAGCTTATAAAAACAGCACAATAATCCACACAATTTAAGTCCATCAACTAACCTCTTGTGAGGTTTGTGTTTATGAGAAGCAAAATCAATCAAGACATTTTTCGTTTGTTTTATCTAATCTGTTGCTTCTGGCTAAAATACCAGTCCTTTATCTTAACTGCTATTTTCGCCAGTGAAAAATGTGTCTCGTTCTGTCTAATTTACATGTTCACACCTGCGTTTCACTCTTTCTTTACTAGAAGGACTTTGTGACAACTTAATAAAAATGGCAATCTATACTGCGAATCGGTCAACTTATAAAATGTTTACCTTCAAACTTTGAAACTTTATACACTGATATATTGATTTGTTTATCCAACTGTGACATTGTGCATCCAACATGTAACTACCAAACACGGACAATACTCAGTAATGTTTAGCTGCCCCTGAGGTTGTTGTTTGCTACACAGAATCCCTTTTACACAATATATTATTTACACAATAATTAACATATATTATTGCAAGGTCCTGACACAAAGGACCAGTTACCCTAGCTTTTTTGTTCTAAACTTTTTCTAAAGATTTTTCTTGTATGGCACAGTAATGTTGTTTGTTGAACTTTGAATGTTTACGCAGCCCGTAGAACTTATTAACTGTATGAGGTGTTTGTTTTTTTCCCTTTTCTCAGAAATAAGATCAGAAAAGGCAGCGTGCGCGAACGATGCCTACTGTTCCTCTTCAGGAACTCGAGCTGCGTCGAGAAACGCTAGGGGAACGCCGTTCAGCGTGACGGGCTCTGAATTTCGTGTGTAATCAGACCAATAGATGGGCGAGACGTCACGGCGGGTGACGTAATGACCAGGAGGCTATAAAAGCACGTGCGGTGAGACCAGCGTCAGCTTTTGTCATTCAGCAAGCGCTCTGTGTGTGTGTCGTTCTGATATCTGTCTGTGAGTCATATTTGGTGTTGTCTGTCCCGTAGGGCTAGAAATAAAAGATACAAGTATGTCTAAAGCACATGGCAAGTCACGTCATTTGATTATGGGTGAAGGCAGCCAGCGTTTCAAACCGTGTGTTCCTCCCTGTCCGCGTTTCATTTCGGGGGCGGATACACACAGTTTGTGCGTTGTCTGCCTGGGAGCGGAGCATGCTGAGTCAGCTCTTGAGAGAGCTGACTGCCCGCATTGTGAGCGTCTTCCGATGCATGTTCTCCGCTCCCGGAAGGCACTCTTTGCGGAGGGAGCCCTCTCTAGCGTTCCCCTCGGCGCTGGTCCCGCTTCTGTCGAGGCGGAGCGGCGATTACGCTTGTGGGGTTCACAGCTGGAACTGGCGGAGGGAATGGAGACGGGCGATTCCCTATCTTCTTCCTCACCCGCCAGATCCAGCGCTCGCTCACCGGGTTCGGAAGCCCGTTTTGCGGTTACTTCCCCCCGGGGAGCGAGCTCGGCGTTCCGCCTCTCTTCCTCCGAGGAGGTTGACGTGGTAGGCGTCGATGAGGACACGCCCCCTCAGTCGCCCCAGTATGAGGAGCTTTTGGAGGTGGTAACTCGTGCCGTGGCCAAACTGAATATCGAATGGCCTGCCGAGAAGATGGCTGAACCGCAGAAAAGCAAATTAGATGAGCAGTTTTTGTGTATTAAGCCACCACCTCCGCGCCGGAGTCTGCCTTTTTTCCCCGACCTCCACACCGAGGTATCGAAGTCGTGGGGAAGACCATTCTCGGCCCGCCTCTTTATTCCCGCCTCTGATTATTATGGCAATGTGGCGGGGATGAAAGAGTGCGGTTATAAGGCGATGCCCCGGGTAGAGCAGACGCTTGCGAGCTATCTGTCTCCCGGCGCGGCATCATCTTTAAATGCTCCGGCATTGCCCTCCAAGCCGCTGCGCACAAC
Source organism: Sinocyclocheilus anophthalmus (assembly GCA_018155175.1). Lineage (NCBI taxonomy): Eukaryota > Metazoa > Chordata > Actinopteri > Cypriniformes > Cyprinidae > Sinocyclocheilus > Sinocyclocheilus anophthalmus. The sequence continues at coordinate 75,739 of JADLZN010007768.1, read as the reverse complement.
GTCAGCGCTGGTGGGCAAAGGGTACTCGGCAGCGGGTCAGGCTGGTGCGTGTCTGCACACTATGGCGGTGTTGCAGGCGTACCAAGCCGACCTGCTAAAGGAGTTCGATGAAGGTGAGGAAGTAAAATCGGATGATATTTCTGAACTGCGTAGGACCACTGATTTGTCTCTCCGCGCCTCTAAGGAGACCGCCCGTGCCATTGGCAGGTATATGGCAGCTATGGTGGCAGCGGAGAGGATTTATGGCTGACCTTGTCAGATATGAAGGAGAGAGACAAGGTCTGCCTAATGGATGCCTGCTTGCGCCTTTTTGGCCTGTTTGGCGACGCCGTCAATTCGGTCGTCGACAGGTACCAGGAGGCCCGTAAGCAGGCGGCGGCGTTCCAGCGGTTTCTCCCTCGCCGCTCTCTAGCTCCGGGGGCGGCTGGGCGACAGCAGCCCCCTCTGGGTACCAGCTCCGCATACAGGGGTGCACAAAAACAGAGCGTGGCCTCGCGTGCTCCCCCGTGTCGAGACACGGGAGCGAGGCAGCGTTCTAGGTCGGGGCCTCCAAGGCTAAGCCGGATCTTCGGACCGTACTTAATTCTAGGAGGTCCTCGGCCAAAAAGTCCTGACGACACTGGCCCAGGACTTATGAGGGCAGGCCCCTCTGGGGTGGAGTGGGTTTCACCGCATTACACGGTGTCCATTTCGCCTCAGTGCCCTCAGGAGACCGATCTGCTAACCCTGCCAGAGTTACAGGGCACAGCAGTCTCCCGCGAGCACCACTCTCAGATACCGCCCAGCAACGTAGCGGTGCTAAGAGGCTCGCCACCTCCGCGGAGGTCTCTAGCGCAGCAAGTTCGGTTGTCCCTGCCGGTTCTCCGTTACAGGGCACCGAGCTGGCTGCTCACATTACACCAGAGATCAGTCTCGAGAGACTGATTCCCTTAGTAGACTTTTTGGCAGCGTGGAAACTACTGCCAAATGTGTCTGAGTGGGTCCTGCGCACTGTAGAGAGAGGCTACAGAATCCAATTTGGTTCCCCTCCGCCTCTTTTCAACGGGATTACACCCACTCTGGTGGGCCCCGAGCAGGCTCTGGCAATGGAGCAAGAAGTAGCTTCTCTTCTGAGGAAGGAGGCCATCGAGGTGGTCCCTCCTCATGTGAGGCAGTCCGGGTTCTACAGCCGGTACTTCGTAGTTCCGAAGAAGGATGGGGGGTTGCGCCCAATTTTAGATCTGCGTCTATTGAACCGCTCAGTCATGCGTCTGAAGTTCAAAATGCTTACTGTCAAACAGGTCGTGTCTCAGATCAGGTCCGAGGACTGGTTTGTCACGATCGATCTAAAGGACGCATACTTCCATGTCTCCATTCTTCCCACTCACAGGAAGTTCCCGAGGTTTACTTTCATGGGCGAAGCTTAACAATATCAAGTTCTTCCTTTCAGTCTAGCACTCTCACCCCGCACTTTCACAAAGTGTGTGGATGCAGCCCTGGCTCCGTTGCGACTCCAGGGCATCCGCATACTAAACTATATCGACGATTGGTTGATTTTAGCTCAGTCAGAGCAATGGGGTTCGAACATCGGATGTCGTTCCGCCCTACATCAGAAAGCTTGGGTAGACTAAACGCCAGAAGGTTTAGACTTTCTCCATTACATAGTACCACTATCTAGCTTGTTCTGGGATTCAACCACTATGCAGCACGCATGTCCCCCTGCTCGTACGAGCGATCCTCGCCGCAGTCCGCGAGAGTAAGAGAAGGCCGGTCACTCACTGTCAAGCAGTTTCAGAGACTGCTGGGTCTGATGGCAGCTGCGTCCAACGTGATACCTATTGGCCTGCTGTACATGAGGCCCCTACAGTGGTGGCTCAAGACCAAGGGGTTCTCCCCGAGGGGAAACCCGCTTCGCATGTTCAAGGTCACGCGGCGATGCCTACGTGCTTTGGACATGTGGAGGAAGCCTTGGTTCTTGGCTCAGGGCCCGGTGCTGGGAGCTCCTTGTCGCCGCGTGATGCTAGCGACGGATGCGTCCCTCACCGGTTGGGGAGCGGTCATGAGTGGCCACCCTGCCTGTGGTCTGTGGAGTGGTCGCCATCTGACATGGCATATAAATTGTCTGGAGATGCTGGCCGTGCTGCTTGCACTGAGATACTTCCTCCCAGACCTGAGAGGTCACCATGTGTTGGTGCGTACCGACAACACAGCGGTGGTCTCTTACATCAACCACCAGGGAGGTCTGCGGTCACGCCGTTTGTGCAAACTCGCGTACCAGATCCTTGTGTGGTCCCAGGGCAAACTTCTCTCGCTGAGAGCAGTTTACATCCCTGGGCATCTCAATTTGGGGGCAGACATCCTGTCGAGGCAGGGGCCGAGGCCCGGGGATTGGATGCTTCACCCCAGGGTGGTGAAGCAGATATCGAGAGTTTTTGGCCAGGCCCAGGTGGAATTGTTTGCGACTCCGCATGTCATCGCACTGTCCCCTCTGGTTCTCTTTGACTCATCCAGCTCCACTGGGGCTGGATGCCATGGTACAGACGTGGCCGAGGCTTCGTCTGTACGCCTTTCCCCCGATCGCTCTGCTCCCGGGAGTTCTGGAGAGAGTGCGCCGGGACGGGGTCCGTCTTTTGCTAGTAGCCCCGTTCTGGCCGGGCCGAGTATGGTTCTCGGACCTGATTTCTCTCCTCGACGGCGCCTACCCCTTGGAGATTCCGTCAGGAGAGATCGCCTCTCACGGCGGATGGTATGATCATTCCACCCCCGCCCGGAGGTCTGTTGAAATTTGGGTGTGGCCCCTGAGGGGCCCAACTCATATCATAGCGTCCGTCTCTCAATGAGGTTTTCGAGACCCTTCTTCAATCCAGAGCTCCCTTCTACACGAGGAAACTGTACTCCCTTTGGAAACTTTTCACTTCCTGGTGTCGGATACCGCCAGCTAACCCTTTAACGCCCGCTTTCGGTACAGTGCTGGAGTTCTTGCTGGCCCGTTTCTCCGCAGGGTTGACCCATTCCATCTTGAAGGTCTACGTGGCGGCTATTGCGGCCTACCACGCCCCTCTTGTTGGCATTTCAGTGGGGAGACACCCCCTGGTTACACGTTTCCTCCATGGTGCGCTGAGTCTGAGGCCTCCGGTACGATCTTGTGTCCCCACATGGGACCTGGCTGTGGTGCTACAGGCTCTCGCTAGGCCTCCCTTCGAGCCTTTTGAGGACATATCTGATCGCCTCTTGACTATAAAAACTACCTTTCTTCTGGCGATATCTTCCCTCAAGAGAGTCTGCAGGCCCTTTCTGTGGCCCCTTCTTACCTAGACTTTGCGCTTGGCTTGGCCAAGGTGTTTCTGTTCCCGCGAGCGGGTTATGTCTCTAAGGTCCCTTCCTCTGCACCGCGGCCTGTCGTACTCCAGACCTTTAGTCCTCCTGCCTTCGGGGATCCAGACCAGCAGAGGCTAAACTCCATGTGTCCGGTGCGTGCACTGGATGCATACATCCACAGAACTGCCCTGTGGAGAAGGGCGGAACAGTTACTAGTTTGTTACGGTCCCCCTAAGAGAGGTCTTCCAGCAACTAAACAGACCCTCAGTCGGTGGATAGTGGATGCCATCTCCATCTTTTATGAGTCCTCTGATCTCCCCTCGCTGTTAGGTGTCAAGGCTCACTCGACTCGAAGTGTTTGCAGCCTCTAAGGCTTTTTTAGAGGGTGTTCCGATGCAGGACATCTGCAGCGCGGCGGGTTGGTCCACGCCCCTTACCTTTGTTAGGTTTTATGGCCTAGACTTACGAGCCACTCCGGGCTCTTCTGTCCTCTCGCCGTAGCTGTGCAGTCTTCCACACTCGGCAGAGACTTAGAAGTCTGGCGGCATGGGCATTCTCGTTCCCCTAGTGTTTCGACGCAGCTCGAGTTCCTGAAGATGAACTCCTCAGGTTACGTTGTAACCCTAGTTCCTCGAGGGAACGAGACGCTGCGTCTCGGTGCCATACTTCCTGCGTCCCTGCCAGCGCTTGCTTCACTCCTGAAGCTGATGCTGGTCTCACCGCACGTGCTTTTATAGCCTCCTGGTCATTACGTCACCCGCCGTGACGTCTCGCCCATCTATTGGTCTGATTACACACGAAATTCAGAGCCCGTCACGCTGAACGGCGTTCCCCTAGCGTTTCTCGACGCAGCGTCTCGTTCCCTCGAGGAACTAGGGTTACATACGTAACCTGAGGCGTTCACCTCTGACACTGAGTGAACTTGTTTTATTTTTTAAATAATCCCATACTTTTTTACTTGAAGTGGACTTGTATGTTTGTCATAGAATGTTATTGTTATGAAATTGGTAAAGTGTTTTTGAAAAAAGTATTTTTGGTAAAACTTTCCATTTAAGATTCAATTAGTTAACATTCATTAGTGTATTAGGTATTATGAATTAACTATGAACAATACACCATTTATTTATTGAAGTTAATGTTTCTATTGTATCTAGTATATTTCTACATATACTAATGCATTTTTAACATCCGAAAATGTGTAAATCGGCATTAGCGAATATATTTTGACAAAACGTAAATTAACAATGATCAAAAATGTATTTATAAATTAATAATGCATTTACGTAATACATAACACCTTATTGTAAAGTGCATCTGTCTGCAAGAATTTCCTGAAAATTTGATTTCCTACTGTATATGCTGGATGTTTGGACCAAGTAACGTTTTATTCTACAGTGTCCTTATTGCACACACTGCATATTTAAATGACTACTGTATGACAAACAATGTGCAAGCTGCTTAATAAAGTCTGCACGTATTAAATGCACGGTATTCATTAGAATTTCTCACTACTTACTCGTGTAATGACATCATCATTTAAAAAATAGCTAATCATAGCAGTAAACATGCATTTTTAAATATTCTTTTATTAATATTTAATCTGATCAAACCATTAGTTCAAAAAATTGCATGTACTTAAATGTACTGTGCTGCTTTTATGTTGCAACATTTGGTCATAAGCCAGATTTCATGTCCTGCACTTAAAAAATGTCTGGTAAAGAAAGTAACACATTGAATTAAACATGATATTTTGATGTAGAAAAACTTGTCTTGTAAAATGTACACCAACAATCAAAAAATATATATAGTTTTTTATATCATGCACACCAGACACTGAATATGGAATAGTTAACCCCAAATAAAAAAAAAAATCATTTTGCTATTTAAAGATGGCTTGTTTTTTTTCTGGACTAATATTATGATAAATTCCCCCATCGAAACAGAGAAGGTTTGAAATAAAAGATGTACAGTGAAAGGTGAAAGGGTACAGTGAGTGTTTTCATATACGGCAGGATTTTCATCTGCCCAACCATGATTGATTTCCGGTGAAAATAAAAGCAGCAAATCTTCAGGGTGTGGGAAGGGCACATCTCTTTCACAAGTCAACCGTAATAGATGTGACCATGAACATAGCATTAGAGTGTGTGTGTGTGAGTGTGTGTGTATTGACAGGCTGTTCCCTGTCTTCAGAGGCCCTGTCTTTCTCGCTGATTGAGAGGAGCTTTAATTAAGATAAATAGGCTGTGCTTAGTCATCTGTTTAATGCCAGGCCTGGAGAGTGAGCGCTTTATCCTCTTACAGGTTTACAGAGGTAATAGGGAATTATTGTTTTGGAGATGAAAAAGAAAATCCCATCAGCGGCTAACTTTTTGCATTTAATCTAAACTTCATTAAGACAATGGCACACTTAAACACTTAAATAGATTATAATAATTTGATGAGTACACCTCTAGGTATAGGCAGAAGTTTTATTAAAAGGTTTCTTTATTTTCCCCAGGTGTTTTTATAGCTCTTATTGTTGTTCACATTAGAAGTTAATGAGCTTAAAGTGATGTTGACAAGGACATGTTGCTGAATCAACATCTTTGTTGGTCCTGGAAGAATATTCTCATCAGCTAATCAGATTTTAGTGATCGGTTTATATTTAGGCAGGTTAGGGATACAGTGTCAGCACTGGATGTGTGTGTGGTGTGTCACAATGTCTCAAAACTAAATTGCTTCCATTGTAATCATTGCTGTCTACAATAAAATGCAGCTTTTCAGTTGATGAACACACACACATCTTTGAAATGTTGCAGAACTGCTTTAGCCACCTTTTTTAAAAACTCTATTATTCAAGATTTTGGGGTCAGTAAGATGTTTCTTCTTCTTCTTCTTCTTTTTTTCTATTCAGCAAGGAGTCAGGAATTCATCAGAAATGACACAAAGTTTATGATATTACAAATTAAATCCTGTTCTTCAAACTTTTATATTCATCAAAGTATCCTAAAAACTTCCACACCTTCCACCTCCAGAATAATAAGAAATTTTCTTGAGCAGCAAATCAGCATATTGAAATGATTTCTAATGGATCATGCAACACTGAAGGCTGGAGTAATTACTGCTGAAAATGAAACAATAAAAGTGTAATATATACTGTATATATATCATACCAGAACCATATGTCTGAACCATATGTCTGTTCTGTAGTTGTAGCAGCATTAACACTATGTAAAAATTTGTATGCCAACCAAATTTCGGGATAATGATGTAACGTTAGGGTTATTTATTTTACTGTTGCTTTTAGGTTCAGCATTTAGTTAATGAATATCCCAAGATAATGTGCTGGTTTAATGTTTTCAGTGCAGGAAGCCTCAAGCTGTTTTGGTGTGATGCTGGACTCTTTCAGTGTAGTTACGTAATAGTGTTTGGCTTATGATTTTTATAAAAAATTCAGGAACCCTTTTCTACTTTAAACCAAATTGTGTAAGTTAATAACATAACTTAAACATGTTGTAGTAAAAGGGTTTGGATGTTAGCATTGTCCCTGAGTGATTAAATATTTATAACATACACTATTCAAAAGTTTGAGGCCATTACTCTAGTCTTCAGTGTCACATAATCCTGCAGAAGTCATTCTAAAATGTTGATTTGTTGCTTAAGAAACATTTCTTATAAATACTGAAAACAGCTGTGCTGCTTTATAGATAAAACAATTTTCCGGATCTTTCATTAATAGAAGTGCAAAAATTTTTATTTATTTATTTTTAAACATTATAAATGTTTTTGGCAGTCCACTTCGATCAATTTAATGCATCCTTAGTGGATAAATGTATTAATTTCTAAATCAATAAATCTGGTTTGACTTGAAACTTTTGAACGGTAGTAAATATCATATGAATGTATGTGTTTATGTATGTATGCATGTATTTATTTATTTATATTAGTGCTGTCAATCGATTAAAAAATTAAGATTATCTCATTTTTGCTGTAATTAATCATGATTAATCGTATTTCAATATATTTCTTTTGTCATAATTTCACTTTGAATCGCCAAATTAATGTAGAAACATAATATAGTATATTTTTGAATGGTTTGCAAATGTGTTTTTTTTTTTTTAATAGGTCAGTGTCCATGATACAACGCACTCCACGATGCATTTCCCTCTAACTTGGAGCCTTAATTATAGCCATTCAATGTTACAGTATTATACAATAAACTAGAAAATTGAATATAGATAAATCTTTATACAAGCTACAAAAGTTAGAGTCAGCGAGCAGAGCAGTCAGTGATTTCTCTTTTTCTTTTGTTGTTTGATTTACATCAATGACAGACTGCAGCAGGTTTCACTTTAAAAGCAGTGCTGTCACTAAAACCTTCAGCACATGACACGATTCTGACACACATTGATAGCATGTTCATATAGTCTGCTTCTGTATGCTGCGTTAATTGCATGAAATTATTTCATTTTTAATTAAACTAAAATAATAATAATAATAAGCGCATAATTAATAAGTTAATTTTGACAACCTTGATTTATTTAAACTAGTGTTTTGATTGTTTGGAAGGCTTTTGAAGCATAACAGTTAGGTTATTTCCTCCCCTTTCTGCCGCCCCTAACGTAACAGCTTGTTATACAGGCCACGTATGTGTTTGTATTTGAGCTTGCATATTGCTATGTAAACTGTGAGAATATGAGTCAGCCATTCTCTGACCACTGTATGAAAATGTCCATCGATGTGGATAGAAATCTCACTGGCGCATGAGACAGACACTGAAGATGTCACTTCTGGTATTGAGCACCGCTGTGAACATCGTGCGTGAGTCTCTCTCTCTCTCTCCTCAACCTGTCACTGAATCACAGCTGTAGCCTTCACACACACGTGGTCTCACCTTGCTGCAGGCTGCTCTTACCCTTACCCTCTTCCATCCTCTGCTGACACGTGGAGAGAGTTCGAGAGGTGTGTGTGCGAGTGTGAGTATCCAAGTGTACGCACTCTGTGTACACACATCCCCAGGCTCTGCTCTTGTTCTCACCTTACAGTCTGTTGGACTGCAGAGGAGAAATGAATCACACTGTCAGATGCTCTGAAAATAAGTAGCATCAAGCACAAGCCCCGCTGACTTACAGCCACGCCAGCGCAGCGGACGAGACCTCTCCTCTGAATTGCGCTCCCCTCCTCTTACTTCACCTTCACTGGTGGCAGGTGTGAAGTGGTCCAGTTTGCTTGCCATTGTGAAGCATGCTGGCAGTGTGACCTGAAAACAAACGGGCAGAATAATTGAATTAGGAAGCAACTGGAGTGTTAGACAGCATCTGTTGCTCAACTGATGTGCTGCTGTGTAGGTGATCAGCATGGCAGAAAGACTCAAATGCGGGAGGCCTCTAATAAGAAAACACACACACACACACACACACACACTCACACATGCATTCAGGGGTGTTTGTGAGATTTTATTTCTTCTTTGGGTATGATCGGGGAAACCCGATCACTGCTCCATATCTCCTCACAGCATCAACACCTATACAAAATATAAGGACCAGTATAGTTATTTTGTGCTATGGGTGTTCTGGGTGGTTGCTTGGCCATTGATATTTGGTTGCTAAGGAGGTTTTGGGTGCTCGTTAGGGTGCTCTGGGTGGTTTTTAAGCCATTGACACTCTAAATGGTTGCTAATGTGTACTAAGTGGTTGCTAGGCCATTGATAGTTGGTAGCTAGGGGGTTCTGCTTGGTTTTTTTTGTGTTGGTGGTTCTTATGGAGGTTGCTTGTCCAGTGGTAGATGGTTGATAAGGTGTTTTGGTTGGTTGCAGCCATTGTAGTTGTTCTATGTGGCCTTGGTGGTTGTCAGACCATGGTTGCTAAGGTGTTCTGGTTTCTTGTGTGTTCTGGGTGGTTGTTGGGCCATTGGTAGATGTTTACTAGCTTGTTGTTAGGGCATTAGGACGTGGTTGCTAGTGGGTTCTGAGCAACTGACTGGTTGTTAGAACCGTCTAGGCTGGATAGAACACTTAAATTAACGCAGATGAAAAGGAGGCTGTAAGAGACAAATGTTACAGTAAGAGGCTGTAATAGATTAAACTATCTTTTTTGTTTGTTTTGTTTTGTTTTTTTTGTTCATGGAGTTTTATCTACTTTTCAGAAAGGCATATCATCAGTTGAACATTCAGTATGTTGTTAAACACCAGCTCAAGTTTTAATTTCTAAGGTGTTCCAATTGGCTTTTGGGCCATCGCTACCAATGGTAAATGGTTGCTAAGGTTATCTGGGTTTTGCTGTGCTTTGGTAGAGTTTTGTTGGGTTCTGGTTGAGGTTTGTTTGTGCCATAGTAGACCGTTACTAAGTATTGGTAGGGGTGGTTGCTATGCATTAAAAGGATATTAATTGGATAAAGTTAATGGGATCCACTCGGTGTTGGACATTCACTACCTTTCAACTGTATGACGAAAAACTGTTGAAATATTCTTTGAAAGAAAAACATTACTGAGTCTTTTTTTTATATATATATTTTCAGTGGAAGTCTATGATTTTTTTAGCCAATTTTTCTGCCAACATAAGTTGGATTTCTAAGAAAAGTAATTTTTTATGCGTTGTGGTCTTAGGAAAATTAATAAACCACCCTTTAGCAATTGGATTAACACCACAATAAGCAAATGCTCATTGTACACACAGTACGTACCGCTGCAGGCACGGCTGGTGCAATATAATGAATTCTCTCTGAAAAACACACGTCATCTCATTCTCTTTATGTAGCACCGGGTAGGCAAGTTCGGTCCTATAGAGCTTTCAGTCCTGCAGAGTTTACCCACAACCCTGCAAAACACCTCCCCTGCCTATAGCCTTAGTAATCCTGAAGACATTGATTAGCTTGTTCAGGTGTGTCTGATTAGGGCTGGAGTTAAACTCTGCAGGACTGCGTCTCTCTAGGACCGAACTTGCCTACCCCTGGTGTAGCAGAAACAAACACACAAACCACCTGTAGGATTCAAACTCCTTGTAGAGGGGAAACACATTCTATTGAGGGATGTGTCCTCAGCTATTGCACACTGGCAGGAGAACTCGAGAGGTGGGAGATGTTGCCATGTGTGAAGGAGCCTGGATGTGCCCAGACATGATGCCAAAGGAAATGAGGTGATGACTGAATGTGAGAATGGTGCCAAAAGTAGAGGATAAAAATGAAAGGCAGAATGGGGGGAGTTGAGCTGAAAGGGAGGTGTTGAAAAGACAGATGAGCCATGGGAAAAGAAGCAAAATCTCTCTGCAGTTCGGCACAGGAATATGAGGTCGAAGGTGAGCATGGAATGGAAAGATGCAGACATGAGAGGCTACAGGAAGAACAGAGGCATGCTGCAGGAGAAAAGGCGAGGAACCTTGTCCAGCCCTCTCGTCTTGATGAATGTGCCCTGTGTGGGAAAAGCTGTGCCCTGTTCAAGATAACAAGCTTTCCACCTGCGTCTTTGCTTGCAAGGCACACCTCCACAAGCAACGGCACTACGACGGGGTGCCTTAAGAGCATGGAGATACTAAGTAAACAAATAGATAACCTCTGCCAGTCTTAGAAAGTTCAAAGAGTTCACTTTTGTTGGGGCTCAGCTTCCTACTTCAGGGTACAATCAGGGGCTCCATGCACGGTGAGCATCATATGTGATGTGCAGTTGTAAAATCTGTATTTTTCAGATCTCTTTTCCATTATGCATGAATGTGCTTGTGGCTGAGGCACAGAATGAAAAACTCCACTTTCGGCTATTTGTCAGTGTGACTTTCAGAGGTATGCAGCCTGCAGGCTGCGCACATATGACAGAAAATCACGGGTATTGGTAGAGAGCATTGATTCCGATTCTTTTCCAGCACAGGTTGCATCCTAATGGGTGAGTGATTTTATGGCACTATAGAATGTTGACTTTCTCACAGTAATAATCATTTCCTTTGTTGAGCTACAGGGTTGGGCAACATTCAGAATTTAACAATTGGTTCGGTTCTTGAGTTGGATTTGAAATAAATTGGTTACACTCAACATGATGTTGAAATGCAATTTGAGTGAGAACGACAGGAAGTGGAACTGCTATTCAAAGAATTTCAACAGTTACTCAAAAAGATACATTTCATTTGTCAAACACTACAACAAAATGGGTAAGAACAGATATTTTCGTAGGTTTGCTGTTTATCTTGTACACTTGCTTCATATTGTTGGGAACCATTTAAAGTCTGCATGAAATCAAAATGTACATAATTTATTATGTTAGCGCACATAGTTTTGAGGTGAACAATTATCCATGCAAGTTAGCACCCTGAAAAAAAAAAAAAAAAGGTTTTGTTTTGGTAATCTTTAATCAAAATCTGAACATTTGCTTCCGCTCTGGAATGGCTTCCTTCTCTGATTATGTCAGTTTGGCGGCTTGTGCAGAATATCCTTAACCTCTCCCCTCCAACCATTAGTTTGCTGTGAGCGAGAGATGGAGGAGGCGCCCTAAAATAAAACCCCGCCCTCTATTCAATATTCCATTTCAGTTGGAAATACGACACTATACTGAAATAAAGTTGACAGCAACTTCTGGTTCGCACAGACTTTAAAAGACATTTGAGTTAATTCAAATGTTCTGGGAAAAGAATTGTTATTGTCCGTATCATGAAAGTTACTTCAAAAGTTAGGGGTCTGTATATTTTTACTTGTTTTTTAAATAACTCACCGAAGTTATATTTATTTGATCAAAAATACAATAAAAACAATAATATAATTTATTTTATTATATTTTAAAATGTAATTTATTTTTGGTAAAGCTGAATTTTTCAGCAGCCATTACTCCATCCTCAGTGCAGCAGGGTTGGAGGCCCCTAGTATAGTGTGTGTTGTGCTCTATAATAGAATGTTAATTTCTACTATGAAGTGGGAATAAATTCAAAGAACACTACCTCGATACAACCACTGTAAATTTGAACGCATTTCATTTCATGAAAAGGAATTGAACTGGAATTTAAAAGGGTCTGAATAGTGCACAGCCTTCCCCAAATAATATATGAACAGCAAAATGGTAAATGCATTCAGTAAATTAATTAAAAATTCAGCTTGTATTGCTTGAAGCATATTGTTATAATACAATTAAGACCGAATCTATACAACTTTCATATTTTTCTTTTGGAACAAATGAAAAAAAAAAACCCTGACACAGACTGCACAAATGCAATAAAGAGACGGTTCCAATGACTACCATCTGTTTCATGAGAACATTTTGGATTTGATGGTTGAACTGAGCAGTGATCCTAACAGCTCAACATTCTGGCTCTTCTGAATCCTTTGCTGAAGAGACAAATTGATGGATTTTCAAAGCGCACGATTTTAGCTGCCTCACAGAAGCTCTGTTTGATCAGATGTCTGAACCTGCATTTCACAAAACCGTCACTACCATCTGTTGTCATTTTATGGTGAAATAAAATATTTGCAGCTCTTAATGTACCTCATTACAAAACCTAATAAACAAAACATGATACCAAAAGTATAAAAATTTGTATATATTTATATTGTTCCATATATAGCATAAACTACAAAAATAAAGAGGGAAATGGACCGAATGACAGAAAGTGAAGGGCAAAGTGAGAGAGAGGAAGGTGGTACATCATAGAAACAGTCTGATGGAACATGAACATCCTAGATGCTGACAGCCGAGGGGAGTGTTAATCAAGCTTGTCAAGATCCAACGATGGATAAAGAATAGATTACAATTGCGGTGTCACTTGTTCAGAGGCAATAGCACATAAACATTCTGACATGCAAAACAAAGAAAAGAGAAGTTATGAAAACTAGCATTAAAGTCTATTGGGGTGATCACACTACAGATTTGTTAGCGGAAAATTGGTTAAATAGTGGCATCTTCTATTGAAAGGTGCTTCTGTGCAGATCAGTGAGTCACATACACAGTTGCATCACTTAAAAGATGTTGGTCATGAGTTGTTGTAGATGCCACGTCCTATTAACCCTCTATGGCAAGATGTCACCTCAGGGTAACACACATTTTCTTCACTCTGCAAGCACATGATGCATATAGAATGGTTAATAATGAATGGGAGGCTTTGAATAAACCAATAAAAATGTTGGCAGTCATTTCAAATTATTTTTCTGACATGGTACACTGCGGAGATGCACATTTGTGCTCTGGTGAACTGTCCTCATACTGCCCTTTGTCAATTCAGATTTTCAGCTATAAAAAATATTCACATTTGTTATTGAGTGAATGCCATTTTATAACAGTCATAGAAATGACTTCTTCTTTTTTTCAAGAAAATGTAATTACATTTTTTTTTAACATTTCATTCATAATGTATGCAACAGAGGGTTAAAGCTCCGTTCGCTCTGGTGTTTCCTCTTCCTGCAGTTATGCAGTGCACTTCATTCGAAAGTGCTTGGTGATGTTTTACATTGATCGTGACTTATGAAGGCGATTCAGCATGACAGTTAACAGACCAGTGAGTTACAGGAGGGTTGATGTCCAATTAGCACCGTCTCCTCGGCTTTAATGAGTGGTGGTAAATTTCAACTCCATTTCCCTGGCACAGTTTAATTAGCTGTAATTACATGTGGCCTGACCTTTGCAGAGCCCTGTCCTGTTGATTTACAGGGCTGCAGGTCTCTTGATTTATCCCCCTGGGAGGCCGAAGGAAGGCCAGATAATGTGAGGGACAAGAGAGTTCAGTTGAGCCTGATAGTGTTCTTCAGGTAGCATAGCTTACTGTTGAACCCTTGTTTTTCGTATTTTGGTGTATTTTTGATGTAATTTTGTAATTTATTACAATTCAGTGATTTCATATTTTGAATTCATTGGGAACAGGATAATGATATTATTGTGTATTATATATCAGCTGTAATGGTGTGATGTCCTGGCGCTTACAGTAGATTCCCATCATGCATTGTGGCATGGATGAATTATACGATTATATTTTTGTTTGTTTCAGGTATTGTTGTCAGTCTTGTAATGTTTTTTAGATGTAAGTCTTGTAAGTATTTAAATGTATGTTTGTTGATCGTCAACAAGCATTGTTCAGTTTTGTATTCTGAGTGTTTATTTGTTTAAACATATACATAAATGGAAATTCTGTCATCATTTACTCACACTCATGTAATTTCAAACCTGTCTTGAACAAAAAAAGAAGATATTTTGCAGATTGTTGTTAAATAAACAGCTTGGGTTACCATTGACTTCCATTGTATGGGCAAAATCATTGAGGCTTTTTTAAAAATGTGCTCTGATCTGGAACGACATGAGAATTTGAAATTGACAAATAATAATAATAATAATAATAATTGAGCAAAATAGCCCTTTAACAGCTTTCCCATACATACTGGAAAATAAGGAAAACATTGAAAATAAATAAATAAATGACTAACTAGTTTATGTGGTTGAGAAATTCAAGAGAGATATGAACTATCCAGCTTCCTACAATAGCACTACAAAAACACCACCCCTTTAATTCTTTATTATTTCTGTATCCTGACATACATAGCACTGCAACATACAGTATAGTGTAAATTGCTATATATAATCAGTCTTCAGAGTCAGTTATTAAGCTTACAGTGTTTTTTTTTGTCTTCATGTCACATGAAATCAGTTCTGTGACATTGTTATACTAGCTGGGAGAATATTACTAACGTATAATGTACAGTCTGTCAGTCACTGTCGCAAAATAAAGCCTGGCAGAGTGATCAGACCACCAGTGCAAAAACAGAGTTTGTGCCAATAAGCAATTCTAAACTGTACTGAATGAAAACATAGACCGTTGTTCTGTGTTCAATACAGTTAAAGGAAATAGTTCACCCAAAATAAAAATTATGTCATCATTTGCCCTCACCCTCATGTCATTTCAAACATGTCATGACTTTCTTTGACTTTTACCCTTCTGCAGAACACAAAAGAAGATATTTTGAAGATTTTTGGTAACCAAACAGTTTTGGTTACTATTGACTTCCACTGCATAGACAAAACCTGAGGCTTCTTAAAAAATAATCTCTATTTCAACCTAAGAAGGTAAGTCATACAGATTTGGAACGTAACAATTTGAGAATGACAGAATTTTCATTTTTGAGTGAACTATCCCTTTAGCAGGTTTCCCATGCCTGGAAAACATAAAAAAGACAGCTAATCACTGGCTCGAAAACAATTAACGTTAGTAGCTGAACGTGCAGGAGAGAGGTGTTTGAATGATACTGTTATGTCTTGTGGTGGTGCTTGACTATTTGTAGTGAATGTTAACAGGGAGGCAGCTACCTAACCATGTTAACATTAATTCAGTAATTGCTGGAGTTAGGAATATATTACTTAAGCGATCCTTGTCTTTTACGCCTGCCATAATGAAATTGAGAATGTCCTGGAAAAGTCCTGGAAAATTATCTCTGAAAAAGAGTGAGAACCCTGCTTTAAGCTCAGTCGACAGCAATTGTGGCATAATGCTGACGAGCAACAAAAAATAATTTCAAGTCATCCCTCTTTTTAAAAAGAAAGAAAAAAAGACGAGGCATTTACAATGGAAGTATTGGACTCATTTTCTGAGGATTTTAAAAATGTGAAAGTTAAATTCAAACAAAATATTTTTTTTTTTTTAAATTGTAATTTTAGTGAATTTGTTTCATACCTAAATCATGTTAACATGCATAATGTGTTATTATACCCAATTCACTTCCATTTTAAGTTTCTCACTGCCTCAACTTTGATACATTTTAAGGTGGGAAAAGTGCAAATATTTATTTTTGTATTTTTTTGTTAATCAACATTTTGATAAAATGCTACGGATTGAGCTTAGTTTGTACTAAACCGAGAATAATCCATAATTGCTGTTAAAGTAATAGTTCTCAAAAGCATCATTGAACATTTGAGTACAGTCCCAGACATTTGAATTGATGAACCATTACTACTATTGGCTAATTAGCATAATTACAGTTTCCTAGGTAGATCAGTACTCTAGTGTGATTGACTTCTGATTGCACTGGATTTATGTATGTGCTTGATCCCATGACTAAGTGTTGAATTATGTAGCTTTGCCAGTTTTGCTTGTAACATCTGCTTGCAATCAACTCTCTCTCCGGTCTCCTCAGGTTCCCCGGCACTAATTTAAAGTCAAAGTGCAAAACTCCTGAGTGGGAGGTGAATGATTATGTCTCATTGGCTCGACTTAGACAAACGACTCCAGTGCGCTAGGCGCCATGAGACGTAAAGAGAAGCTTCGCAGGCAGGAATGTCAAATAGCCACTGAGACTTCAAGGGCCTCGGGGCTTGAGGAAAGAATGGACAGCACGCAGTGGAGCACATAGAGATGCAGAGGGAAATGACGTATGTGACCCCTGAACACAGAGTCTGTGATGGGCTCATTATCAGACAGAGAGCAGGTTCGAATACAATGAAGTTGATCACGTCAAAGAGTCCCACAGAGGGATGAAGTCCAGACTAATGAAGAGTAATGAGCAACGCCAAGCACCTCACCTGGACCACCGCTACATCCCGTGAGTATTGGGGTGGCGGGATAAAACCGACTTTACCAGTGGACAATATTACACCTGTTCAAAGGGTGTAATTCATCTTACTAATGGGTCAGTGGTTAAATAGCGCAAATTTAATTTCCCACATAAAGAAAAGCATGCACACACACAATTTTTTTTGTGTGTGTGTCTCGCACCAGTGTAGCTACAATTCATCCCTTGTTTATCTTCACCACGTGCCAATTGGTTGATTACTAATGGCCTAATGGCCTTTCCTCTGAACACTCTGTAAGCAAAAGGAAGTTGTTCTTGCCCTTACGTGGTCTCCCAGAGCCTGATATAGATATCATTTTATTCGGGTGATGTGCCTGTGTCAAATAATTCTACCTCAGGAGTATTCTTTCCCACATAAGAAGAAATTGAAATTCAATAGATTTCCCACCTCCTAAAGGTTGAACAGAGCATGTAAGAGAGAGAGCGAGAGAGAGAGAGAGAGAGAGAGAGAGAGAGAGGGAGATGCCCAGCGGGAGAACTGTCATGCAGAGAAAGATGGTGCCCGACATTTAGTTATTCATTCCTATCTATTTTCACCCACAAAATTAGAGCTATTTGCCAGCCGCCGTCTGTCTCATGTTACTGCAAGGGACATTTTTCCCCACATTTAGCTTCTGCCCCTTAAATTCAGCCTATATTATCTGCATGTGGTGTTGATGGAATGAAAAGTGTCTTTGTGGAAAATACCATCTCATGCAATCTAGTTTATGTTTATTATGCTGAGCAAATAGCACTTTGGGTTCAGCAGAAGTCATAGCTCTGTTGTTTTTACGCTTTTATTGTGTCTCCATAAACACGGACGGGTAATACGGAAAGGAAAAGTCTAGTTAATGTGCATTTTGATGTACACAATTGAGCATTTAGTTTGATGGATTTTATGTTAGACATGTTTCATACTATGAAGATGCTTCAGAAGCCAATATGTGACTATGCTAACAGCTCATTTACATCTGTGTTCCGTAATATTGCACACTGGACAGTTTGTAATTTCTAATTTCCGGCATGTTGAAAAATACCAATTCAAAACACAAATGAGCACAATTAAATCTTTTTAGAGAAGTTGTAATGAATCACATTGCACTACAGCCCTATATATTAAGAGCATGTATGCAGCCATTTTGTTTTGAAGGACCAGTCATTGTCACGTTTTGGTGTCACTTTAGCACTTTTCTTTTTATTGAGTCATTAAAACAAAATTACATCTATCTTCTCACACAATGGTGCTAATCTCTGTTCTGAGGCACCGACTGTACAGTAAGAGATGCATAATTGTTGTTTAAAAAACAGCCAACCACATTAAGCAAAACCACATTAAACTGGAGGATTTAAGTGTAATTAAATGGACTGAATCACTTATGAAATGAACAGCTTTTATTTTGCTGGTTCTTATAATCAATAGGCAGCGAACAACTCAGTAACTTGCCATGTGTCATTTGCACAGGGATTTTCACAATGACATGGATGACACGGACATGTATCTTTCTATTGCACACTGCCATTTTCTCACTAGGGAACCTCAGAAACCTAACCTATTGATATCAGCAGACTGGATCAGAAGGTTGCCAGTGTCCTCAGGCTAAGCCTGGAGCCAGACACTTACCTAAATGGTAACTCACTCTCCTAAAAAAAAAAAAAAAAACCTTCATCAGCTAAATGAATGCTAATTCAACACTTCAAAGCACTTTTGGGGACAATGTTCATGTCCTCAGATCACTGTGTTTCTTTGTGTGATCGTAAAAAAAATGGTGCTGGCACTATCTAAGTTCAAGATGTTTGGTGATCTTGGTGTGCAGCATTATGGTATGCTTTTTGTTTATGAAATGAAATGAATGAAATTAAATACACTTTATTGTCCCCAGAGGGGAAATGTGTGTTGGACTCAATGTGTTTACAAGACCACTGGATCCATAAATAACAATATACACACAATATACACATCATTCCTATACTCACCCTGAAGACAACAATCATTCATCATTTAACATTGTAATTGACATAGGTATAAAAGAGTCAAGACTTTTTTTAAACGATTATACCTACACATTGGGGAAGTTGTGGCCTAATGGTTAGAGAGTCGGGCTTGTAACCCAAAGGTTGTGCGGTTCGAGTCTTGTACCGGCAGGGATCGTAGGTGGGGGGAGTGAATGTACAGCACTCTCTCAATACAACACTGAGGTGCCCTTGAGCAGGCACCGAACCCCACGCTCCCCGGCGCGCCGCAGCATTCATGGCTTGCCCAGCTGCTCGGGGGGGGGGGGGGGGGGAGGGGGTGGGTGTGTTTTCACGGTGTGTCTGTGTTCACTGCTGTGTGTGTGCACTTTGGATGGGTTAAATGCAGAGCACTAATTCCAAGTATGGGTCACCATACTTGGCCACATGTCACGTCACTTTCACTTTCATTTTCACATTGGAAATCTATACCGTCTTCCAGAAGGCAACAATTCATACTCTGTATGCAATACATGCAATGGGTCAGCTAAAATTTTATGTGCTTCCCTAAGAACCGACCGTTCATACAGTGACTCAAGGGACAAATACTCCTTTCTCCCAATGGTCTTCATTGCTATTTTTAACAAGGGTGCAAGCTTAGACTTTACCTGAATTGTAAGGTTACCAAACCATACCATAATGCCATACCTAATTATACTCTCTATAACTGCTTGATAGAATAAATACATGATTTTCTGCTCCACTCCTGAGTCTACGCAGAAAATACAATCTTTGCTGCACACGAGAACAAATTGCATCCACTTGAATCCCCCAACTGAGTTTATCATCCAAATGGACACCAAGGTAATTGGAACATACTTGCTAAATTGATGTTTCATATATAAACACTGGTGTGTGTGTGATCACCTATTGATCTTGGGTCAAAGATCATCTCCTCTGTCTTTTTTGTGTTTAAAATAAGATGAAGTTCAAGGGAAGAGCCTAATCAACCAGTCCTGCCAATCATCGTTTCGACTGTATATAAGCAGCAGTCATCGTTCCGTCCAAGCGACCATTCTCCCGGCATCCCTCTACCGCCCCTTCTCCTCCTTTAAATCCCTTCTCTTTCATCCACACTGTATCATCATAGGGGGGTTTCTTACTCGGAGCTCAAGCCGAGCATCAGGTTTCGAGCCTCCTTCACTGACAGCAAGCCAAGTTTGTTTTACCATTACCTGGCAGGGCTGAATGGGCAGGCGAACTTGTGAAATGATTTAAGTCACACCACTCTACAAACCTTGATACCTCTGAGAAATAAACGGACAAATCAGTATTCTCATACATAAGACTAAGTATCGCTGTGTCATCTGAGCATTTCACTATAAAGTTAGTAGAATCACAACTTGAACACTCGCTGGTATACAATGTAAAAAGGATAGGAGAACTAACACATCCCTGTGGAACACCTGTGCTAATACCTTTCAGCTCTGATAAAGTGTTATTAACTCTGACCTGTTGTGTCCGATTAGTCAAAAATGAAAAATACTAATTTATTGAATACATTGAAAAATATAAATTTAACAACATGATATTAAGTTTGTCTTAAAAAAATAAATAAGACAAATTTTGCATGATTTACCATAGGTTGGTACCAGTGTGTATGTCACTATTTTCTTCACCATCCTACAATTCTACATAGCATAGAAACCTAAATGACTGCTCTGACCTTCACAAAAATACAACTTGAATTATTTCCAACAGAGATAAAAGAGAAGTCTGCAAAAGAGAGTCTGCATTTTTGATGTTATCAATACAAGACCTTGTGTTTTTTTTTTCTTTGATGGGCAGCTATGTTAAAGTCCCACTAGACATTGTACTCATTGTAGACGATTGTACTCAAGTCTGCTCTTTCACAAACAAGGACATATGATCTATTTTGAAGCCGTCTAATTTATCTTTATCCTGTAGGTCTGGTAGTTTCTTTGCGGAGTGGTGGATGTTTATCACAGTCATAAATCTTTTAAGAACTGAAGTGAACTTAAATTTTTTCCCTCCTCCGTTTTCTGTATAGACGTTTTTGGCTGATTGAAAGCATGGTTCCTCAATGTAATTTAGACTTGGTGTTAAATTGACTCTCCACTATAGGTGTAATATGTCCAAAACAAAAAATGTATTAATATATGAAATTATCATGAAATTATTAAATATTTCTTTCGTAAATTATAAAGCTATTAATAAATTTTCTTCCAGATTTTTACAGTCTTTTACAGTAAAATTGCATTAGACTGCTAAATCAAATATATATATAGTTAGGTATGTTAAGTATCCAACCTTTTTTTTCTTGTTTATTATAAGACTCGCTTCCAAAATAAAATTAGAGCTGTAATGTCACTAGAATAGTGAGTGTCACAGGGTTAATGACTTGAACCTACGAACACATTTGCGTTTAAAGAACAAGCAAAGCTACAGTTCAACAGCTCAAACCAAAGCTAAGAATCCCTCGCCTCTTTACTCTGTGAGCTCGTGTCTGGCGTAAGGCTGCTGCTTCACTGTGCTGTCCCACACATCGGAAAGCATCGCCCGGCTGCGAGGATGTTTTCATAATGCGCATCACACGTGGTTCATAACCGCAATATATAACAGCTGAGGGCAATGAGAAACTCGCCCAAGGAGGAACGAGAAAGAATCCGTAAACCTTCCGTAGGTGGGACGCGCGCGAGGGTTTTAATGCAGAGCACGAGACGATTTCAAATTGTATCTCGAGCGCATTGCCACAGATAGAAACGTAGCGCTCGTCGTTGTTCAGCAATTATCGTACTCGGAAACGTTCCCCTGGTGTGTCTTCAACAGAGGAGAGGGGATTGCCGAACAACATAAATGTCTCAACATGCAAATAACCCTCTACTGTAAGTCTTTTCTTAGTATTGCTTACGCGCGTTGCGTCTCGCTGACTGATAAAAAACGAGCACATCTGCTAATATTCTCAGTTACTGATATCCTACGCATATACTGTAGAGTGTTCAGTGAATGTTTGCTTAATTGCGTATGTCAGTTAAGAGACAGCTAGTGTTGCTCTCGAGTACGCGTAATAAGACACTATGTTGATCAGCTTTATTTTGGAGTGTTTGTTTATATGACGCGGCGACACTGTCTTCCTTGCAGGTGAAAGTTTGTCGTCTTCTACGAGAGGAGATACTGAGCTCGAGTCCACACACGGCTGACACGCGTCTATCTAACGCTGGATTGTTTCTCATTCGCGTCTTCAAAATGAAGAGAAGGCAAAAACGCGTTCTGCAGATGGCATTTCTATTCATGGTGGCTTTAATTTTTCTGCCAAACGTCGGCCTTTGGTCAATGTACAGAGAGAAGAGCCTTATGAAGTCGCATGAGCCAGGAGAGCAGGTGAGTACAAACCTTTAACAGCTGTGACTCGAGCATTTATAGGTTAAGTTACTGTCAGTCAGATCTGGTGCATGCAGCCTTACCTAAGTAAATAACAAACTTGGATAAGCTTCAGCACACCTTTATTAATACTGCACTGAAAGATATGCAGGTCTTCCGCATGCATTCTTGCAGAAGTTTTATTTTTTTTAATCCATATCAGACAAGCTATACTTAGTAAAGGTCTTACTTTCAAGTGGTATATCACAAGTCATTGTAGCACTTTTCTCTACTGTACTACATGGGTGGTAGGCAATGTTGATCTTTGAATAAAAGTTGTAAACTGCTGTAGAGCATAATTTCTGTATTCCGAACAGCATCAATGTCTCACATTAGTTTGTCTTTTTAAAAATAATTTATTCCACTCATTATTTAAAGAGTTGGAAAATGGTCAACATTATTGTGTTTGGTCATGTTTATTATGTCCAGCACCACTGTATTTATCAAAGTTGCTTATTACCAAGCGGAGAGTTATTGTGCCCTGGAAAATGTGGCTTTTGACATCCCGTCTTCTCTAACTAACCCAACAGTACTCTAATTAAACTTTTAGAATACAAAAATGCATCTTTATGCGCTTTGTTCTGTTGTTAATGAATAGTTAACATAACATTATTGTGTGTTTGCCTCCAACAAGATTATACATTTAGGAGCACTTAAGCAGTCAGCAGATTTGCCTTGAGGGAAACATAAATCACCAGTCAAAAATGAAAGAACATTTTCTTGCAAGGCTTGCAGAAATGAAAATGATGAAGCGCTATCTCATGCTAATATTGAATATTTATTGTTGATCTTCCGCTAATGCGCTCAGAGAGAAGGAGAGAGCAATTCAACCTCTTGAATGTGTGATCTTCAAGAGATTCAGGATTATAGCATCATTTTCATAGGTTGATTTCCTTAATCACGTTTAGCTCTCAGAGAACAACATGGATATGCTCATTTACTTTGCAACTGGCTGCTGCTTGTGATGAGAGTGCAATCAGTGATTCTCTCAGCCAGATGTCATTGTGGCGAATTTAGTCCCCTGAAAACATCTTGCATGTGGAAATTCACTTGGGCTGGGGTTGGCTGCACTCACTTACATACACCGCTACTAGATGCCACTTCCTTCCTTTCAACATTACAGACCTAGCGTTCCCGTCTACTAAATTCCCTCTCTCCTCATCCGTATGTCTGCACCCCTCACCAGCTGCCGAGGTGTGCTGTTGGTTCATTTGATTTCGCCCTTGGGTACCTGGTTGCTTTTGGTTTCTGCAACTGCGATTTAGTTCTAGTGCTCAAGGGGAAAATGTTTCTGTTTATTGCGTCTCGTAATTGCACCTCTATCATTTGTTTTGCCGGAGTTGCATGACTTTAGCCTTGGGGCGAGTACTGCCGCACAAATCCAGTCTCTTCATTAAAGTCAAATCAGTGAGCAGGCACCACGGCGGTGACCGGGCCAAAAATATCAGAGCACCTCATGCAGGGTGTTGTCCTTTCGCTCTCTGCTGACCTCACTGCTGACCTCCCTGCTGATTTCCTCAAAGAGGCATTGTCCAGGCAAAACATCTTTGCTCGGCTCTTTTGGAATTATGTAGATGCTTTAATGCCGTTAAAGGCATTGTGACAGGTAGGCCTTCACATAGAAGCTCACCGAAACATTCGTCAATGCCTTAGTTAGCGGGCTCAATATGTAGCCTCTGTCGTCTGAATATTTAATATCATCTAATGAAGCAAATCAGGCGGACTATTGATTCTCCAGCAGTTTTTAAGGGAATATGATTAGTGGACTGAGGAAAGAGGATGGGGAGGGCAGCGTAGGGATGAGAGCAGTCTGCAATCAAACTCAATTCCCTCATGTCACATACTTTCTGGACTCAAAAGGAGCTTGAGTTTACCAGCTCAATAGAAACATCCCAGTGCCTGTTATTGTGCACCTGTCAGAGCAGGAGAGATAATTGACAGCTGAGATATTGTGTCAATAAGCCCCCAAGAATCCCGGTGAATAAGCCCACCTTGTGTGTCCTCTTTTATTATCCGATAGCAATTACCCATGATTGAATCAGCCCTCCGATCCCAAAAATCCTGCCTCAGCGATGTTAAGCGAGGTTTAATAAAATAGCGAGGGGAAGCGTAGACTCCTCGCACTGGGTCCCTTTCTTCTGGGAAGACATGTGTTGAGTTCTGTCCCTCCTTCCCCTGTCAAAATCTCTGCTTTCTGTCCTTTGGGAGACAATCATGTTGAATTAGCTCTGGCGGCCCACTCCTGGTGCGGGTAAACAGCATCTGTGTACTTCGGTGGGTGGTGCGCACAGCGCCAGTGCTACGAGATGGACGTGTGCTGATAAGCGTGTGTCAGGACTGATAACCTTCTCTCAGCTCCTAACAAGAGCCCACTGTTGAGCATGACATTGCCCAGGAGCATTATGAAGAGGCTGTCTATGCAATCCTATCTAGCCGCGCCACTGCTCTTCAGTGTGTTGACAACAACGGGGCATGCAACTCTGTCACCGATAGCACGGTGGATAACAAGAGCTTCGTCGTTGTTAACTACCTGGGGTGGAAGCATAACGAAGGTGGATGGCAAGATGATGACCTCGGAATCCTTAAGCTTCCCTGGATGAAGTTTTAAGCCGACCGTGTTTATGTCATTCTAGACAAAGGAATATTATTGTCGCTTTCCATTTGCCAGCAACGTGACAAGAGGAAGAAAGATGTAGTAATTGCAATTACCCTCGGTGTCAGACTAGAGAGATACATTATGGTAATGCACATGTCAAGTTGACGGCAAGAGCATGGGTGAAGAATGCACCAGATGATTTGAACTTAATTGTGGTCTGGGAACACTGAAAGATCACACAAATAGTATTGCAGAGAGGCTAGAATCACCTGAGGATGAACATTGTATATCTCATATAGATCTTGTCAGTACTGTAAGTGTTATAAGCATTCCTTGATGAGCAGCACCATCAGGTGTGACACGAGGGCAAGGTTCAATTTGGAAATGGAATGGGTTTGATGATAGACAAGTAAATGGCCACCATTTTGGTCCAAGAAGGAACAAGTGTTTTTCTCCTCTTAATTTCCATTTCGCAGAGATGATGTAATTGAATATTCCACCTTGAAGTGATAGTGTCCGGTCTTCTAATCTCATAGACCATATATCCTTTCTCCACGATCCCATGGCATTCTGTTGTCGAAAGTCATCATTATCACATTGTTTCCATGCAATTGCGTTCTTCCCAGAAAAAGGGTAAAGATAATTGGATTTCTTCGTGTACAAAGAAAAATATCTTTGATATCAAAGATCAATATCTTTTTGATAATATATCAGATTTTTAGGATCATTAAGTGCTTGGCCTGGACTCTGACTCGAATGAGCTGGTCTCCACTACTCATAGAAAATTTGGTCTTGGACTCGGACATGAGATGGCATACTCACACTGGGCATGATTGTCTTGTACCAAGCCCGATTTTCCCCTCTCCCCACTCTCCCGCTGGCCTGCACTCACATTGCACTTAACATTCTGGGCCAGAGCACACTTACGTCATTACGTTGCAACTTTTTGATTTGAAGAAAACAGGAAGAAAAGTGCTTTTGCTAATAGACTATCTAATAGATTTATCACGTAGGGATTTTCATTGTTTTAATTGTACTGCAAGTATCAGAACATTTTTACGGAGGCAGATGACACTGATGGAGGAATTTGCCGCTTTACTTGCACACTACAATTACTGTTCATCACTAAGGTGAGAACCAAATCTGTTAGATATGCTCAAATTAATTGAAAAGTGTACCATCCAAGTAATAGTAAAAGATGTTTGTTGTCATAATGATGTAGTATCTGTTCCATGCTCCGGTGTGGTTATTGATCACACTACATGCATACTGCGCCCGAGCTCAATCAAACCCAATCAGTACGGAGTGATCACACTAGCCAAACAAACTCGACTTTGGGGAGTGTGAGTACACCCATAAGTCCAAATTCGGTCTTGTTCGGAATCGAGTACTACCACACTGATGCACAAACCCACCTTCCTTCATACACTCACTCTACTTTCATGTTAAACATTCTGCTCTCTGTCCTTACCACCTGCAGATGCACTTGATGGCCAGTGCCCCTAATATGAACAGCAGTGTGACCCCTTTTGAGAAAGAGACAATTTAAACTTGATTACTCTGATGTGCCTCATGAGGTGAGGATGGAGCAATGTTTCGGGCTGTTCACCGTGCCTCCCAAGAATAATGTGCATTTCATATTAAGCGGTAGCCATATAGCAGAGCAGGGTAATATAAAACCACTTACTCTTAGGCTCACAAAACAAAGGGACATGGACCTTTCCAGTCTTATGTGTTTGGCTCCTCCATTAAGATAATAACACCATTACAAGAGATTGAAAGCCTCTGAAGAGCTCTTATTTTCTCTCTTGGTCTTTAGCCTTGAGAGTGATGTGCACACACACATGCTTATGTTTATAATGGCCATGTGCATGATTGTTAGGTGTATACTGATTAAAATTAATTGAACTTATTTACTTTTGCATTAGTTATGAAAAAGTGTGTATCTACTGTAAAATAGCCCTTTTTCATTAATAAAGTGAATGGTTTGTGAAAAAAATGCACAGACTACTGCACACGTGTATTCAGACCTATTTATTTTATTGTAATGTTATAAAACTGGGTGTCCAAATTCTGTAGCTGTCTTCACATAGTATGAGAGATTATATTCATAATTACAATATGTAACACAAATCTAGGTTGCTTACAGTATTATTAACAGAACCTATAAATAATTTAAAACAGAAACTATAGCTCATACTGATCAGGGCAAAGAGGACTGATCAGTTGGCATGTATTGCATGTGTAATGTTCGGGGAAAAAAAATTAATATGATGATATTAAATTCTACTTTTCACACAGACAAAGCAGCTTAAAATAATTCACAAAAATAAGCATGCATATTAAACATAGGCATCTGGATGGTAGTAAGTGAGATTACAGGTAAACATAATAGCTATAAAAATGTATTATGTATCATTATGTATGTCAATGCTTACATACATTATGTAAGTGTCTGTATGCAGCAGTGTGTTAATCTTCTCTTTATTTGTCTTGAGGTGATCTGAGACCTCTTTGTGTTGAATTATTGCCGTTTGAACTGGCAGATTTCACTGACTCCTTCACCCGTGTGATTGTTATCTAAGGAAAGTGAGGTCTGTTACATTTTATGGCTCCTCTCTGAGCATGTGGAGATTTATGGCATGAAAGTTTGCCGTATAAGATTATATTTGTCATTGGCAAAAAAATACAGTAAAATTGGGCAGCCGATTTAATGGTGTAGCCCAGTAAAGCATATCATCATCAGACCTGGGGGATAGTGGGTGATTATGCAGAATGTGTGGCTAATGCACAATTTAGAATCAGCTTTTGATGATTTTTCCACCGTCAGATGGTTTGTTTGAGCCATAAATTGACTGGTCAGAGAATTAATATTTAAGATGTTCTGGCATGCTTTGTAATTTACCCTAATTGTGGGAAACTATGGAGACTATTGAAGAAGTTTTGATAGGTTACAAAAAATTCAGAGCATAGTTATTCATTAATACTTTGGCGGGAAAATGTGTCATTTGGCTGCAGATCTTGTTTAAAACAGAAAGCAGACAGTAACATTTGAAATTAAAGAAGAAAATCAAAGAAGCTTTTCATATCCTCAGTGTGAACGCGGGACTCAAGGACAAAGGTTATGTCATTTTTTAAATGATTTGTGTTCTTGCTGTTTATTCATCATCCAAGCCCCAGCCCCTCTCTCAAGGTTAAGGTGGAAAAGGTCATGAGAAGCCATACAGTTCTTCTATTGTTTGAAGCGATGATTTACAATCAATCTCATCTCTGTGTATTTAATCGACTTACATGCTCTCTTGAGCTTCCGTTTTTGTGGAGTAATAGCACTCCTATGTTTTCTCACCTCATACTCAGATTGAGTTCAACAGATTCTTAACTGTAGTGTCTCTCACTGTCTCAGTAAAACATTTTTTTAAACATATTATATATATTTAAACATATAAAAAGTGAAGTGACCAAGTATGGTGACCCATACTCGGAAGTAGTGCTCTGCATTTATCCCATCCAAAATGCGCACACACACAGCAGTGAACACACATACACCGTGAACACACTACCCAGAGCAGTGGGCAGCCATTATGCTGCGGCGCCCGTGGATCAGCTTTGGGGCTCGGTGGCCTTGCCAAGGGCCCTCAGTCGTGTATTGTAAGGTGGGAGAGAGTCTGTACAATACCTCGTCCCCCCCCTACAATCCCTTCTTTACAGACCCGACCCGCCAACCTTAGGGTTACGATCCGAAGCTCTACCTTAGCCACGACCTAAACCAACAGCTTATATTAATATCGATATCATTATATATAATATATAAAATATATATTGTGGCACTATTGGTTGCAATCAATAAAATAAAATGGAACTATGGAGAGTCTAGTTCACACTATACCTGTGTGAAACGGTTCAGTGTTTCTAAGAGTAATTGGAATTTCCAGATCTTATTTCAACAGCGAGACTATTTAAAAGTAATTTCATGAACTCCAGCGAATGCTTTACCTTCTTACCATTTCAAATGAACTTGATTAGTATCTTTTAATATTGAGAGAAATCCTCCAGGCTTGTTAGAGGGTCTCATAAATACATTTTCAAATTCATTTATTCTCCTTTAAAAATGAACTATTTCTCCTCTCTCCCTTTGTCTCTCTCTCTTTTTCCCTTTAATTTATTGCGAATGGAGCCGGAAAAAAAAGTCAGCTGGGCTCACTAACAAGAAAGACCGTGATGCTTATTAGGATATTGTTTGAGTCATTTTGAAACATTATCCAATTTAATTAATGCCTCGCAGAACATCTTTGATCCCTTAATGGGGAAAATAGGCACTGACTATGATTAATGTTTGCTAGGTGTTATCAGTTTTTATTAGAGGCTGGAGGTGTCTTTCCATTATGGTAGATGCTGAATTCATCAGAAGGATGAACCTATGTTCAGCAGCCATATTGCACAGCCAGAAAGATGATAGAACTAGCAAGGGAACAGCTTGAGACCAATCACACCACTGTAGGGAAAACTGAGACAGATATTATTTTGTAAAGTTGGGAGCAACTTGCTGCCCACAGCGCCAATTTATCTTGAGGTAAGGCCAATGATATATGTGCCATAGAGGAATGGATAGGGGATGCTGAGGGAGGAGAGGTATACATCAAGATATGTGACAAAAAAGGGAAAGAGCAAACAGCTATTAGTGGCATCACATCCTCAGAGAGTTGCAGTGACCTGAGGTCTTATAAATGTGTGCTTGTTTTTTCGATGTGTGTAGTTTGTTTGTCCACTTCTACTAATGTACATAACTCAGATATATTTTCGTTTTTATTTTATTTTATATGTGGTACCTTAGTTTAAATTTGTAATCACTGCATGACTATTAGAATCACACAGGCCAGATAGAACGCGCCTAATGGAAGGAGTGAAAGATCGGGTTCCTCTACACATGATTAATTATCAATATTATTTTAAGATATCAAGGGATATCATCTGTGTGTACCATTGAGGTTTACCAGCAATATATATATATATAATTAATCCCAGTGGCAAAAGTTTTAAGTCAGCCAACCAATGGTGCAAGTTCTCCCCCCACTTAAAAAGAGAGAAGCCTGTAATTTTTCATCATAGTCCTACACGTCACTAGGAATACAAAAATGAGAAAAAAAAATCCAGAAAATCACACAGTAGGATTTTTAAAGAATTAATTGGTAAATTCCTACAATGTGATTTTTTTCTTCCCTTACCGTATCTGGAATAAGTATTTGGTCACATACAAACAAGCAAGATTTCTGGCTCTTTCAGACCTGTAACTTCTTCTTTAAGAGCTCCTCTGTCCTCCACTCGTTACCTATATTAATGGCATCTGTTTGAACTTGTTATCAGTATATAAAAGACATCTGTCCACAACCTCAAACAGTCACACTCTAAACTCCACCATGGCCAAGACCAAAGCGCTGTCAAAGGACACCAGAAACAAAATTGTAGACCTGAACCAGGCTGGGAAGACTGAATCTGCATTAGGTAAGCAGCTTGGTGTGAAGAAATGAACTTTTATTAGAAAATGGAAGACATACAAGACTATTGATAATCTCCCTCGATCTGGGGCTCCCCGCAAGATCTCACCCCGTGGGGTCAAAATGACAAGAACTGTGAGCAAAAATCCCAGATCCACACGGGGGGACCTAGTGAATGACTTGTAGAGAGCTGGGACCAAAGTAACAAAGTCTACCATCAGTAACACACTGCGCCGCCAGGGACTCAATTCCTGCAGTGCCAGACGTGTCCCCCTGATTAAGCCAGTACATGTCCAGGCCTGTTTGAAGTTTGCTAGAGAGCATTTGGATTATCCAGAAGAGGATTGGGAGAATGTCATATGGTCAGATGAAACCAAAATAGAACTTTTTTGTAAAAACTCAACTTGTCGTGTTTGGATGAGAAAGAATGCTGAGTTGCATCCAATAACACCATACCTACTGTGAAGCATGGGTGGGAAACATCATGCTTTGGGGTTGTTTTCTGCAAAGGGACCAGGATGACTGATCTGTGTAAACGAAAGAATGAATGGGGCAATGTATCGTGAGATTTTGAGTGAAACCCTCCTTCCATCAGCAAGGGCATTGAATGGAAACGTGGCTGGGTCTTTCAGCATGACAATGATCTCAAACACACCGCCCGGGCAATGAAGGGGTGGCTTCGTAAGAAGCATTTCAAGGTCCTGGATTGGCCTAGCCAGTCTCCAGATCTCAACCCCATAAATCTTTGGAGGGAGTTGAAAATCTGCAAAACATTAAAGCCCCAAAACATTACTGCTCTAGAGGAGATCTGCATGGAGGAATGGGCCAAAATACCAGCAACAGTGTGTGAAAACCTTGTGAAGTCTTACAGAAAACGTTTGACCTCTGTCGTTGCCAACAAAGTGTATATAACAAAGTATTGATATGAAATTTTGTTATTGACCAAATACTTTTTTCCACCAGAATTTGCAAATAAACTCTTTAAAAATCCTACAATGTGATTTTCTGATTTTTTTTTCTCATTTTGTCTCTCAAGTTGAGGTATACCTACTTAAAATTACAGGCCTCTCTCATCTTTTAAGTGGGAGAACTTGCACAATTGGTGGCTGACTAAATACTTTTTTTCCCCACTGTATATATATATTAGGACTTAAAAAGTCCTAATTTGCCTTTCCACAAACTAAGGCCTTAAAAGGGTCTTAAGTCAAAGCAGAAAGTCTTAAATTCATAAAGTAATTGCATTAAATGTTGCATGCACTGCAAAAAAAAAAAAGAATCTTTTTGTTTTGTTTTCTAATACAAATCTCTAAAGTCAAAGACTAGCCGAACGCTGCTATTCGCATTTTGGTGTCTGCATCAGATTCATTTTACAAAAGTGATATTAATGCAAGTAAAGTGTCTACTTTGATGTTTCAAATAACTTGTCAAAATATCAATACAATAAAAGATCAAATAAAATAAATACCAAATAAAATGTCAAAATATGGGTGAAAAAAATGTTCCATCATCATTCAGCATAACAGGTCAGAATAAGTATTACAACATACTTATTCTGAACTGTACTTATTAAAATATATAAAAGAAAAAGTGATCATACTCAATTTTATTATATTTTAAATGATTAATAACTACTTGTTGACAAATGGGTAAAACCTAGTGGTTTGAGGGATAGTGTCAAAGATTGAATACATATTTAATATTATTAGATTTTGGGGGCTGCACTATGATCCTTAAATATATTCTTAAAAGTCATCTAATGAGTCATCTAATATGGATTTTTCTAAATTAAAACTTTTTTTGGAGTGTGCTCAGAAGTACAGTAAAATTATTATTATTCTTATTATTAATATTGTAAAAAGGAACAGAAAGCTAATGGTGATATGTTGAAAGTTGTATTTTTAAACTGTGAAGCATTGCTAATTTGAGATATTTACATTTAGAGAACAAATTGATGCATTGTGTTCCCTTCAATTTATTCCTTAATTTTCTTTACATGGTCTTAAAAAGTCTTACATTTACCTTCATAAAACTTGCAGAAACCCTTTTTCTTAATGGTTTGATCAATATTGATTTAAATACCCACCAGGAGAAATTCCACCATGGACTGCCAATAATGTTTAAATATATATATTCCCCCCCATATATAGTTCAGATTTCAACTTCAGTGAATAATGGCTTAAATTTTTGTCATGTCATATGACCTTGGAATAGAGGTCATATGGACTCGGTTATTTTTTTACATGTTAATTGATTGATTTATTGATTGAGTGATTTTTATTTTATTATTGAGTGTGAAAGGTGGTTCACTAGAAATGTAATAGCCACATAACAGCATATGGGTTTGGAATGGCATGAGTGTGAGGAAATAATGGAAGAATTTTCAAAAATGTGCTTTGTTTTGTAAATGACCCTGGTCTAATAGTGTTTGTTATTTTATTTCTTTTTTATGCCTCTGAAACCTTCTTTTTCTGTTAATGAAACCTGGGAAGTTCTACTATCCAATCAAATCTTGAAGGATAAAGTCTAGCCTCCTGGTAAATTTTCCATTTCACTCTAAAGTACACCATAATACGTCAAATGCATTGTTGATGCCATTTTAAGTCACACTTGTTTTACCTTACAGTTACAGTCTGACTATCTGGTATCAGTGCCGGGTGTACTGCTGCTACAACTGCATAACTGTCTTGAAGTCGTATGCAGCACCAGCAATTGATCCTTTTGAAAACGTGGCTTTGTGTTACTCAAGTTACACTTCAGCTCTCTATCGATCGGAATGCTGCCTGCAGCCTTTGCGTCGCGTAGTGTTGTTATTAAGCTAATTAATCCTTGGAATCACCAAGTAGAAAGTTAAATTAAGTGTGCTGTACAGTTAAATTACCTTTCCTGTACTCAATAGCTTATACATAAATATTTAGCCACAGAATCCCTCTGCAGGTCAACATCTGCCGTGTTGCCAACTGTTCATTATGTAGAAATAAAGCACAGCAGACACATGCATCAAAGCCCTCGTTGACACCTGGCTGTTCTCACAAGCTCCCCGGGTCATTAGAAGACAAGCTCCTCTCTCCTCAGGCTGCTGCTCCTTTGATTCCCTGTTATTTATGACATCACGTGAACTCATAAAGTCCATCCTAATTACACTTAAGATTAATGGCTGATCTCAGCCAGATGCATCCGCTGAGTTTACCTTTTTCCCACACGACTGATGGATGTTTCCGTGGCTCCTCGAGATTCCCTGCAGCCACTGGATGGAGGTTTATTAGTCAAAGAATTGGAACAGGCACAAACACCCTCATTCGGCCTTCAAAACACGTCTGGACCTACTTGAAAACAATTTCTTGGCTGAAGCCAAAGTGATTTGTCTCACCTTTTTGTCCCGAATTAATTTCCTTTCGCTCTGTTCTCCCGTGATGATCATTGTCTGTTTCTGTGTCGGTTCAAAGTACTAGTAGTTGTCTTTCTTTTAACTCAGCGCTCAGATGACATTTCTCCTGCCTTTCATGCCACTGCTAATGTAGGATCATTACTTTAAAGAGAGATTTCAATGGCCCTCACCTTAAAGGTTACGTCAAAAGGGGGTTATTACACTCTGCATGGGTGAAAAACTTGATGATGCTTTGAGTGAGTCCCATCTCTCAAACTTACAAGGCCTCTTGCAGCACTAATGGTGACATGAGCTAATAATTACTTGATGAAAGTCTTTAATGTTCTCCTGATGTAACCTCACAGTCCATGTATTGCTTTAGAAAATGCAGATCTCTTCTTTCCCCCTTCATTTTCAATCCTTGTACATTGTGGTTGTTGCTTTGATGTTGCAGCTTTATTGATATACATTTTTGTTGTTGCTCTCAGTTCAGCTCCAAGCTAAGACAGAATACAACTATTTTGGGCTCATTTTTTATCCTTGTCTGTAAAATCATTGGATTGTGACCTAATGAATAGAGACTATGAATAATAAATAAAATGTGATAAAAACACATTTACAATGCTGTACACTACTCTTGAGTGGAGAAGAAAGATTTTAGATGTTTATCAAGTTGTTTTTTATGAATGTTTTTGTATATCAAAGGCAGTTGTTGGCTGTTGCAGGACCACCCTGAAGTATGAGATTTTTATATGTGCCAAATTTGCTTGTGAGCTTTCTGGTTACAGTTGTTTTTGAGTCAGTAACTTGAGCTGTAAATGCCATGTGATGCAGGTGTTCGTACGTACAGTGTGGTTCTACCACAATGTGTTTTTTTTATGTTTGCAATGCACAGACCTTGAAATTTACATTACTCATGTATTAACAGCATCTAAACCGTAAGCAACAACTTTGAGATGTACAAATGTTTATCTATTCTTTTAGGTTAACCAAATGTTGAATTCATTAAGATAATCATTAAGATTAAATAATATATGCACAGTGGCATCACGTTTATTTAATGCATTTACCTGATTTGACATTGCTTCATTATATTCAACTCGTTTTAAAGATTTCCTTCACTTTACTCAAGCCTATACTTTAACTGTAAACTGCAACTGTAAAAACCCAACAAAAAATGTTTTATGTATTTATGTGCTTGTATTTTGGTTTAGGCTAGGATAAGGGTTATGTGCTCAAAAATATCTAATAAAGTGCAACTGTGATACATACAGTATATAATATACAGTATACTGTATGTAATATAAAAACATTTGAACATTTACATACACTATTGCAAACAGCTCTTGACCTGTGGTTAACATTGTTTCTTTATAGTATGATTATGCATCTGAGCAAAATATCTTTCATTCCATATATACAAATTTCGTTCTACATCTTTTAACCCATGATTGAATCTAACATGGACAAATAGCAATCATGAGAACACAGAAATACGCAAAGTATCTTAGATGTCAATTCTTCATATTTTACAGCAGTGTCATGGAGAAATGACAGTGTGAAGAAAGCTGCTTATTAACCGAACTGCATACAAGCGCGGATAAGTGCATGCGTCAGGTTACATGCGAAATGTAATCATGATGAACATCATTAAATTCATTAAAACAGTCAGGTAATCTGACATTAACCAAGAATCAAGAATAAATCAGTCTTGATTACTATATGTGACCCTGGACCACAAAACCAGTCTTAAGAAGTCCGCTGGTAATGATTGTAGCAATACCAAAAAAAAACACTGTAAATTTGGGTATGCAAATTATCGATTTTTCTTTTATGCCAAAAATTATTAGGATATTAATTAAAGATCATGTTCCCTGAAGATATTTTGTAAATTTCCTACTGCAAATATATCAAAACATAATTTTTGATTAGTAATATGCATTGCTAAGAACTTCATTTGGACAACTTTAAAGGCGATTTTCTCAGTATTTTGATTTTTTTGCACCCTCAGATTCCAGATTTTCAAATAGTTGTATCTCGGCCAAATATTGTCCTAACAAACCATACATCAATGGAAAGCCTATTTATTCAGGTTTCAGATGGTGTATAAATCTCAATTTCAAAAAATTGACCCTTATGACTGGTTTTGTTCCAGGCGTCACTAGATAACATTTTAAAAATAGCTATATATTTATAAGAGAAAAATACTTTTTTTGTCCAGTTGGTGTACTGTTATGGCATCTACCAGTAGGGGCTAGTGGGACCATGCTAACAGCCAAGCCTTGCCTATTTGTTTTCACCCCCACAAATCCTCCTTAAAAATGTGTTCTTGTCAGATTTATTCAGATAAGCATTTCCCCCGTAGAAATAAAAATGGAGTTAGCCTGTATGCATTTTGCCCATGCTTGCACAATATGAGCTTACTGTGTATCGTGGGAGTTGACAGCAGGGTGCAGTGAGTGCAGTTTGCCCATGATGGGCACTGACGGAGGTGGACAATGTCCTCTCAGAGCTTTTCATGTTGATCTGTAAAAACATTGTTTCTACCTACAATGATCAAACTGAATCATTGCTGTAAAGCTTTTGATGCCTGATGGTTTCTTGTTTGAACACTCCTGTCCATGAGATCTTGAATCTTAAAACATAATAAAGGCAAACCATGACAGCCTTATCATCATCCTTCCAAAAACCAAATCAGGACAAATACAGCAGTGATGTGTTCCTGTCATCCTTTCCTCAAATCAGCATGACAACACCAGCACTTGATGCAATCCTCTCTGCCGAGTCTGACAGCCACTTTGGGACTGATTTGTTTACATGTGTTATTGTTTCTCTTCTTCTCTGTGATGTTATTCGTGTTGCGTTGTGTTCTCCAAATTTCCAGGCAGTCTCTGTAAGTGACACCACGGCGAATACAGGCGAGTCTCCAGTACATTGAACGCCTCGTTCAAGACCGTTGTCATCTCCCTGATGTCTCATGTCAGATGACAGATGATCAGTTACAGCAAGCTTGCGTGGGCTTAAACACAGGAACTTTTGTGGTTGGTTAAGAGACGTTGGACCCCTAATGTGTTTGTGTTTGTTTCGCTTGACTAACCAGTGCAGCACATCTCAAGCATACAGTCGGCATGATGTTACACCGAGTGTGAATGGCTTTATTGAATCCTCCCATGAATAAGATGTTTTAGGTAAGATACTTTTCTTATTTTCGCCTTTGAGAAGTTTTGCACCCTGAATATGGCATTTACAGGAGAAGTTGTTCATAACTTCTGCTGCCTCTCGTCACATGTCTCTGGTTCTTTCACCCAGATTCACAAAGCAAGAAACCGAAATTGTGTGGCTGACAATCAGAGACCCAGAGCAGCGCACATCCTTAGAAGCGCACATCACTGGGAATGACAATCGAGGTAGATTTTGCAGAAAAGCCTCATTTGGCTGCTCCTTTGTGAGCCTCGAGATTCCATGCGCGTGGGTAGCTGTGCGGAGAGTGTGCTATCTCCATAGGTTGGTCGCTGTCTCTGTGTGTACACCAGCCTCTGTTTGTCGCCGGATGATTGACAGCATCGCCCAGGGCGCTTTGGCTCCATAGTCCTCAGATATCGCCACTGCGGCCCCCAAAGTCACAGCTAGAAACTGTACCCTCTTTTTAGGGTGTTGAATTATACACCAAGCCCATACTGAACATCAAGCAATTTGCTAATTTTTTTAATAATTAATTTATTTTTCTCAGGAATCTAAACAAAATCGGCACCTCTCTTTGTTCTCATTCATTCTACATCGTCCTCGCTCATGTCAAATAAAGCACATGACGGGCTGGGAGAAGTCTCAGGGTCAACTGTGATTGCGGTTCAATGATCAGCGGACTCGCAAAGAGGTCAGAAGTTTATTTTCCAGCTGAAATTTCCAGGTACACTGTATCTTTTGGTCCCTTTGGAACATTCTGTGACACAATAATACCACTTGCACCCTACAGTCCACTAACTCCATTAACGGTATGACTAACTGTCATGGGTATAGCTGCTAACTCTTTATGTGATAAGTCGCCCACCAGCACATCTCTGATTAAAAGTACTTTTTTTGCAGTCCATGTCACCTTAATCTTACCCCTAAACCCATGCCGTCTAAGATACTCAACTTAACACTCCTAATGAGATACCGTTAGTACCTTACTGTGAGGTATCACCCTCCCTATGTTATCATTATCAGTCGACAAAGTTGGTTACTAAGGGACATCAATAAATAAAGTGAACCATATAATATCCTAGGTAAAAATTTATTATATGCAGTTTGTTAATGCTAGTTTATATATATCCTAATGCATTTTAAGATTTCACGTTGTATTATTCAGCATTGAATTCTACCACCTCCAATTAAGATCTTTTGTAATTGGGGCTGGGTGGTAATTGTAAAGTATTAGCTACAGCTAATGTTAAATTTGAATACAGTATTAAAAAAATGTCTGTATCCTTAGTCTCAACATTGCTTCATTCCTTATATTCCAGTCAACATTGACCCCCCCTCTCATACGGTCGTAAGCAGTATAAGAAGCACAGAATAAATGAAGAGCAGTGAAATTTTTTCTTTCTTTCTTCCTGTTATTGTGTTTGATTTAATATTATGAACATAACACAGTGGCAGATATACTCCGATCAGGCATATCATTATGACCACCTTCCTAATATTATGTTGGTCTCCCATTTGCTGCCAAAACAGCCGTGACCCGTCGAGGCATGAACTCCACTAGACCTCTGAAGGTGTGCTGTGCTTTCTGGCTCCAAGATGTTAACAGCATATCCTTTAAGTCCTGTAAGTTGTGATGTGGGGCCTCCATGGATCGGACTTGTTAGTTCAGCACATCACACAGATGCTCGATTGGATGGAGATTTGGGGAATTTGGAGGCCGAGTCAACACCTCAAACTAGTAGTGCTCCTCAAACCATTCCTGAACCATTTTTGCTTTGTGGCAGGGTGCATTATCCTGCTAAAAGAGGCCACAGGCACCAGGGAATACCATTACCATGAAAGGGTGTACATGGTCTGCAACAATGCTTAGGTAGGTGGTACGTGTCAAAGTAACAACTTTCCTGCCCCCCTGGGGCAAATGATGCAAGTTTTCCCAGCAGAACATTGCCCAAAGCATTACACTGCCTCCGCCGGCCTGCCTTCTTCCCATAGTGCATCCTGGTGCCATGTGTTCCCCAGGTAAGCGCCGCACACGCACCCAGCCATCCACGTGACGTAAAAGAAAACGTGATTCATCAGACCAAGCAACCTTCTTCTATTGCTCCATGGTCCAGTTCTGACACTCACATGCAACTTTTGGTGCTTTCGTGGTGGAACATGTCAGCATGGGCACCCTGACTGGTCTGCGGTTATGCAGCCCCATACTTAACAAACTGCGATGCAATGTGTATTCTGACACCTTTCCATCAGAACCAGCATTAACTTCTTGAGCAATTTGAGTTACAGTAGCTCGTCTGTTGGATCGGATTCCACGGGGCAGCCTTTGCTCCCCACGTGCATCAATGAGCCTAGGCCGCCCATGACCCTGTCCCTAGTTCACCACTGTTCCTTCCTTGGACCACTTTTGATAGATACCGACCACTGCAGACCGGGAACACCCCACAAGAGCTGCAGTTTTGGAGATGCTCTGTCCCAGTCGTCTAGCCATCACAATTTGGCCCTTGTCAAACTCACTCAAATCCTTACGCTTGCCCATTTTTTCCTGCTTCTAACACATCAACTTTAAGGATAAAATGTTCACTTGCTGCCTAATATATCCCACCCACTTACAGGTGCCGTGATGAAGAGATAATCAGTGTTATTCACTTCACCTGTCAGTGGTCATAATGTTATGCCTAATCGGTGTATTTGGCTACATTTGCACCTCAAAGTCTAATGCACAAATGTGATTTTTGTTCTGACTTTCAGAGTTACATTAAAGGGATAGTTCACTCAAAATTGAAAATGTTATCATAATTTACTCACCCTCATCTCGATCCATCTGTGTGACTTTCTTGGTTACTTTTTTTCCGTGGAACATAATGGTAACCAAAATGGTTTGCTTACTATCTTTCTTCAAAATATATTTTGTGTTCTACAGAACAAAATAAGTCCTTACAGGATTTGAACAGCATTAGGCTTGAGTAAATCATCACAATGATTTAATTTTTGGGTGAACTATTGCTTTAAGACAAGCTGACTGTGTTTAGACATTTTCAGACATTTTTACTAAGAAATACAGTCATTCATAGGTGTTGCCGCATATTTTTTTTTGTTAGAAAATGCCAATCATTTTAACATCTTACTCTGTATTAAGATGCCTGTTACCAGAGAAGCTGTAATGCAAAGCAGACTGTCAAGTGATGTGCATTTGTTGATGTCACCAAATTACCTTATATTTGCATTTTTGTGTTGCTCTGTTATGGATGACTCCCCCAGTAGCTATATTAATATAGACACAGCACCCGTGTTTATCTTTCCTGCACAGGGTTTAGAAATGTAATTATGGCTCAGGCGGTGACATTTTTGTCATTTCGCCTCTGAGTGGCTGATATCATAATGAACAAGCTAAGATTATCTTGAGGCTTTCACCAAATCTTCAGGCCCAGTGTAAACAATGTACGTTTTCGTTCTCGAATATGTTGAGCAAGTGCGCTAGAGTTCTAAAATGTGGAGTTTCTTGTTATATAATATAATGAACAGTAACCTGGATATCTAGATAGAACAGCATATGACAGTATTAACCTTGCCTCGAACCTCATAAAAGGATTTAAACCTTATATAACATTGTGGAGATTATCTGGTTATGGTTTATTAAGGGACAAATGCACATTTCTAGCACTGAAATTACACACTTGGACAATGATATAATGTGAATACTTTGAATTACATTATATACTTGAGTTGGCCACATTACATGTGGATAGTAACGGAAAGAAAAACACCTGAAATGCTTTTCAGTTGATCAGGAGTGACATCTGTTATTTTACAGAAGAAAACAAAATACCAGTACACCAAAAAATGAAAATGGTTTACTCACCATCACTATGATTTTTTTCCTTCTGTGGGTTCTTTGAGAAACTATGGTTTTTGTGTTTACGTTAATACCTTGCCAAGACATTTTTACTAAAACAATACGTTGTCATGTGTTGCCGCATTCACATGTGTTACTACAAGGAGCAAGTACTCCTCACAGAGCGCATACACAAATATGCATACGAACATTTGAAAGCAGCCAGTTGTTAGTCAAACAGCCTTCAAGTGTCAAATTGAATTGGTAATCAATACTGCCAATACTGTAGACAGATTTTTTTCTTAGAAGCAGCTCGATCAAAGATTCTGTCATTGTTTACTCTCCCTTTTGACGTTCCAAACCTGAATGACTTTCTTTTTCGGAACAATAAAGAACATATTTTGAAGACGTGTAATTAAGATGGCCATGTTACATTGGAATTGGAAACAAAAATGTTTTTCAAATGATCAAGAGTGACATCTCTCTTTTTTTACAGAAAAAAAAAGAAGAAAAAAAACTTTACATTTGACCCATGGTGTAGATGACCCAAAAATAAAAATGTGACTTTCTTTTGTCTGTGTTTTTTTTTTTTTTTTTTTGGTTTGGTTACCAACATGTTTATTTTTGTTCTTCAGAAGAAAGAAAGTCTTACAAGTTTGGAGTGAAATGAATAACAGATTTTTCATTTTTGGTGAACTATGCCTTTTTGTGTTAATACCTTGTCAAGACACCTTTACTAAAAATACATCCAGAGCAAGTACTTTTCACAGAACACATAAGCAAATATGCATGTGAATGTTTGAAAACATCCACTTGTCAGTCAGTTGACTGCTTTTGAGTGTTAAATTGAATTGGTATTCAATAATGCCAATACTGTAGAAAGATTTCTTCCTATACTGACTTGTTAGAAAAAAGGGATAGTTCACTTGAAAATATATATTAAAATAAATTAATTAATTAATTAAAATTCTATCTTCGTTCCAAACCTGAATGACTTTCTTCTTCTGAACATAAAAGAAGGTATTTTGAATAATTATATACTCAAGTTGGAGAGTAATTGAAAACAAACGTCTGAAATGCTTTTCAGGTGATCTGAAGTGA
This sequence comes from Sinocyclocheilus anophthalmus, assembly GCA_018155175.1. Classification (NCBI taxonomy): domain Eukaryota; kingdom Metazoa; phylum Chordata; class Actinopteri; order Cypriniformes; family Cyprinidae; genus Sinocyclocheilus; species Sinocyclocheilus anophthalmus. The sequence continues at coordinate 34,010 of JADLZN010007768.1, read as the reverse complement.
CATTTCTGTTGTTTTACAGGGGAAGAAAAGGCTTTTACACTCGACCCATTGCAGGTTGTACAGAACCCCTTGTTCACTTTGAAAGTCATATTTAGGTTATGATGAACGCGTATCACAAGGAATCCGCTACCACTTTGACCACCACTAAACCTTTCCCTGTATGATCCCGTTCCGCTTTCTTCCATGCACGTTCTGTTCCAATGTCATTTGAAGAAACATCAAGCCACCCCCTCCAATCCCCTCTTTGAACTAGAGGCCTGTTTCCTGAAAGTGTATGACCCAGATTCATCCCTCTCATTTCCATTTCTCTGATGTTTTTGTAGCGTGCCGAGCCCATGTACAGGCAGTTGTTGTTTCTAATGTTTCAAGGCAACAGAGGAGTCCCTTGAGCATAGAGTCATTTACTTTAAAAATGTATCCTCTAAGCAGAGAGGAACTCAAAGGCAGGGTAATAAATGCAGCGTGCCTCCCTCGCCATGCGCTGATATTTAATCAGCATCAACAGGCTGCTGAGAGCACTCCACCGAAGTAAGTGCCCTCGGAATTTATTTGTTTCTTAAATTGGATGAGTCCTAAGTGTCTGTGGTTTAACATCATAACTAATTGGTCTTGGTGGTTTATCGCATGCGCGTGTGTCTCTGATTTAAACAGAAACCCAGATTAGTGACTCTTATGGAGTGGCTGCAGCCCCATTAGAAAACATCCCTATCTATGATTAGAATGAAAAATATATGGATGTTAGAACACGTTTGTAAAACCCTGTGCTGTATTTGTGTTTGCTGCTTTCGTTTACCACACTAGCATTTTTCCAGCTTCACACATGGTGTTGGGGCATATATAATCCCAGAAGTGGACATTAATGTCTTTAGGTGTCGAGCCCTTTCCACCTTTTTAACCCACTCTCCTCCAACCTTCCGCTGGAAGCTTGCCAACCATTAATTAAAGGCCCTCATTAAAGCTCTGCAAGTCCTCTAACTGTTTGTGTGAGTGATCACCCTTAGCCTGGGGTCACTTTTTTGCCTCTGTGTGGGGGAATATATTTAGAAATGTGCTGAGTCAAAACCGTCGAGAGGAAGTGGTATAATATGAGGAAATGAGCCCTACAGCGGCTAGAAGCGACTCGACTCTCCTTATTAACGGAGAACAGGTTCAGCTCAGGGCTGCGGGACGCCCAAAGGCCTCACTCATGAATGGACATTAGTATGCATGTGGGAATCAGCACAGAATTTCCTTAAAAACACTTCTTCTGTATTCCGTATACTGGAAAGCATGATACTATCATGTCCTCAATAAAATATCTTCTCTCATATATTTCTTACAAAAAACTGCGAACCTCAGCTCTGAGCGAGACTACAATAAAGATTGGATTGCTGTAAATTATTTCGCATCTGAAGTGGCGAGAATCGTCAACTTTGGTAGAACTGCTGATCACAGGACGTCTCATGCACATACTGTATCATTTCTGCTTCAGGGAGTAAGATAGAGTTGTGGTTAAGGCCATTGTAAAGCTTTAGGGGATATTGAATTACATGGAATAACAACAGTAAAAATCGAGAGTGGTTTTTATCTCATAGCATGGTTCTTTATCTTTCTACAGAAGATCTGCCACACTTACAAAGCTGTCATTGGCTGTAATTGTGCACAGGAATGCCGCATCAATTAATTCCAACCGGCTATATAATGTCTTCCGCTTTTATTTAACTATACCAACAGAGTCTCGTTTAAGGCTGAACTCTCACACATTCATATAAAGATGGCCTCGTCTTCTCCATATATCGAACACAAACATTATGTAAATGCGCTAGATTCTCTCAACATCTGGAAACGCGGCCACATCACTAAATAAGCAACCGTTCGCTAACGGAAAAACTTAATACATGACCCTAACCTGTGTGTAAAACGTTTTATCAGTGACTTACGCGATGAATGTTCGTTATGTAAGTCGGCGCATAGCATGGTGTCTAATTAATCTCACAGGGTCTCGGCCCTGTGAGCAGTTTGTGTTTCTCAGGTGAGCTTATTCAAGCAAAGATACCTAGAGTGATGTGCTCATCTCTCCTACCCTTACGCGGCTTTCTGTCCTCATTTCTAGGCTTCTAAATATTCTTCGAAACTCTTCCATGTGCATACTTCGGAAATGTGGTGACTTAGCATCATAACTACCGGGACGTATTATAAACTATTATGGCAGACTTAGTCTAAAGATTGTTGAACACCTACTGTCTTTTTCGGTCTAAATAGATAATAGACATATGAAGACTAGCACTGGTTCCAGCGACGGGTGAAAACTCTCAATACCCTTGCGGTATTTATGTCATTGCCTATTGGATTTATTCTCCTTTATGGAATGTCCTTCTACTACCACTGCTAATAACTTAGTCCCTAGTCTATACATAGCTTTACATGAAGTTCCTCCTTCAATAAGAGCAATTAGCGAACATATGTAAGGCAATAAACCTGTACTCTTTTAATCGAAAACAACACATACGGACTGTACCCTAATAGACTTATAAACCTCTCAATGTATGCTGTCTGTAGTGGTTAAAGACCATTCCTCTTTATTTTCGCATTGATTAAATTGATGAATAGTCTATGCACTTTCCCCGCATCTTAGCTTCATGAAGGGGATGGCTTGTTTCAGAAGAATCTATGCCTGTGGCATAAACTGCATAACAAGTATGTGACAGGATTGAATTGGCTGCATTTCTTATAGGCATTTGGCCTCCGACCTTCAACAAATGGAGGTTATATTGCGTAAACATTAATGCTGCCAACAATGGAAAAGGAATCAGTCAGTTTTGAGATTGAGCTTTTGATTAGAATCTGCCGAGGACCTTTTTCGATGTGTTAATATAAATATTTAAGTAATAAGTTGTGATATAATGTGCAATATTTTGAATTTAGTCAACTAAAGGGCATTTTTCATCATAGATGTTGCTATATTGTGGATTTTAGCATGGATGGAATGCTATTGACCCATCAGAAGCCCGAACCGAAACTATATGTAATTATACTTAGTATTTATAATCATAATTTTTTATAATCATAATTAGAATGCACACAGCATTGCGCTTTATCTGTTTCCTTTTCTGTTTTACAGACACATTTATAGATTTACTCTGTAATGTGAGTGAGTTTGTTGGTCTTAATGCGTTATCACTTTTGTGACATTGATTTAAAGCTGGCGTAGCTGAGAGTAGACTTGAGTTCTCATTCTAGATCAATGTTTTTTCTCTTTGTGGCTATATTAACTAAGCCATGCAATACCATAATTGATAAACAAACACATTTTTGAAATCTTTTCATTTAAGCAAATTTATACTTAAGAGACTGATATTACAGATCTGCTAGCGAGCACTATATGTTCCTTACTCCATCATATTCATCATAATCATCAGTTAGGCATCCTGGAGCAGGTCAGATAAGTTCAAGGCCCACAAACACTAGCCATTTTCCCAGGTGGATTTGATGGTTCCCTTTGGCAGCCAATACAGCTGGTGATCCTGAGTCATAAGCAAGGCATGCTGGGACAGCTGTCTAGCTGATCTGTATATGCCACTGTTGCATCACTCATAGTCTGTCACCTGTGGTGTAAATACCCATTTAGACTGGGTAGGAGGATTCACTGACTGATTTCTTCAGATTCACTCACACAAATGGGTGTCTTCACCGAAAGGATTTCAAATCCTGACCTGGATGTTTAATGCTGTAATTACAGTATATCTTGCATTGAAGTCATGTGACATAATATTTTTGATTATTTCTGATATTTTTGTTTTTTTTGTTGCAGTTTAAGCTTGTAAGATGCATTCGTTTTGCAGTTATATCTGTTTGGCTTGATTTTATGAATTTTTATTAGGCTGTTTGGTTAATTCAAATGCTATCATTATGATTAAGACAAATCTTTCTTGTAATTATATATGTGTGTTTGTCAAAGTTGAGTTGCATGCCATGAAAGTTCCATTGGCATGCAATCTTTGACATGTGGCCAAGACTTTTTTTTCATAGAGATGGCTGCACCAATGTTTCATTTGTATTGTATTGTTTTGTTCACACTGTATTGTTGATTTTTGCCGATATTTTTTTTCAATCATAGTTTTCATAATAGCTTTACTGATATGGGTGTTAAATAATGTTAAATAATAATCTAAAAATATTCACATTACAATAATAAAAAAATAATAATAATATTTAAAATTATCCTAAGGGACAAAAGACGTGTGGAAAGAAATTGCAATATTTTTATTTTTATTTTTTTGCAGGATTCTTTAAAAAAAAGTTTGAGAACAGCATTTCTATCATGACAACTCTCTGAAGATTTTAGCATGGTGATGATATGACAATGTTAATGTATTTGGTCTTGGCCGAATAGATCTGCTACACTGCTGCTGCTGGTTATTGCTGTTGTTGTAGATTATTGCTGCTGCTGTAAGCAAGTACAGGAACTTGCTACTGCCAATGCATATGCCGATACAATGATGTGAGTATTTAAGACATACTGCTGCTGCACAAATATATAATAACCTGCAGCAGATCTATACATGTGGAACGCTGCGCAGATAGAGTGGAGGGGTCGGAAACTCTAGTGAATGCTAGCCAGCCATATAAATGCAAGGCAGTAAGCTCATTGGCTGCATATGCAGCATGAACCAGTCAGCTTGTGCCAAGTCATTTAACTCTCTGAATATCATCGGTTACGTTAACAACCCGTCGTCTAGAGCGCATGACTTGACTATATATTTAATTGAATGCGATGAACGTGTAATGTAAGGACACTAACCAGCTATAAAGATAGGGGTGTGATCCTTTTGAGTAGGGGTGTGTTGGTTTTGGTGGTTTTAAATATGAACAGGGTTTCTCAGAATTTGCTTACTGCACCTTTAAATTCTACACTGCACAGTAAGTCTCTTATTTACATCTTAATTGCACTGTGCGTGAGTAATGATGCAAGCATTTGTGAGAGTGCAGAAATTGAGTTGCAATGACGAGACTCTGGAGGCTGCAACATGTTAGCAACAGGAGTAGATCTAAATGTAATGTTATGATACACACTTTCAAGAATTAGTCAGCCTCACAGCTTTAATATTAAAGACAAAACAAAGTTTTCAGAAGAGTTCCACATGTAATAATTAATATGCAGTGATGTTACCCAATCGCAGCAGTGGGCATTTACACTGAAGTCTTAAAAGAGACCTGCTTATTTAAACAGTGTTCAAATCAGAGGCCTAAAATCAGGGTAGAAAATGGTGTTTTGAAATCATTTCTAAATTATGACAGTTTTGTGTAATTTGACGAGTTCAAATATGAAAGACAAAACTGCAGCATTGTAACTATTCCAGCAGAAACCTAAAGATTTTCCTTTCCTTTCTGACCAACTATAACACCTCTGAAACCATGAGAGTGTGTTTCTGCACTAATCATTACAGACACTACTGCTGTAGCCTTGCCATGAGCTGTGGTACCAGTCAACAAGATGTTAAAGTAAAGCAAGTGTTTTTACTGTGTGTGGAGCTTGGAACAGAAACTAGCACCTCACACTGACACCGAAGGTGAGACGGTGTGAAAGAAAAACTGTTAATTGGTAATATAAAGCATTAAAAATGTCCAAGTCAGACGTGTGTTTGTGTTCTGGATAGAAGCTTTCTTTGCTTTTAAACATCTCACAAATTCATCAAAGGCTTCTCATACAAATATCTGATATCAGAGGGAGAAAGCTGTTTTCATTTGTAGCAAGTTTTCTTCCCACTTATTTGAGATGACAATATATTCCTATTCAATAATGGATAAAACAATCAGACATACACAAACCTTGAAAACAAACATTTTTGATGCTTTGAAGCGTCAAAAGCTGATACGACATGCTCCTTATTTTCACACAGTTGGAGTTTTAGCAAAGTGTCTGAGAAAACAGGAAGCAGCTCAAACTGAGACAAAGTGTCTTGCGGCAAACACAGCTTTGATCTCCCTTTAATAACCTTCACTTGTCCTCTCACTGTCCCACTGCACAGGAACAAAGGCTTTACACTGGCATACACATATATGTGTGCGTACAGTGAGATCCAAAAGGCTGAGACCACATTGACAGTCTGGCGTTAAAAAATGTAATTTAAACATGGAAATTAGTATTTATTTATTTATTCATTCAAACGTTTGGGGTCAGTATAGATTTGTGAAATGTCATCACAGTTTAATATTTTAAAATGTAATTTATTGCTATGATGGCAAAGCTGGATTTTCAGCATCAGTTATTCCAGTCTTCAGAGGCACATGGTCCTTCAGAAATCACTCTTGTGATATCACACTCGGTTGCAGAGAGCACATGATGAAGAAGAAGATCAGGTTCAAAAGTATTTAATCCACACAAAGGTTAATCCAATGAAGGCAAGCAAACTAAACACAACCGTATGCATTAACACTGATGTCTACACTGATGTGACCAGACAATTGAGAAGTGAAAACGTCAACAAAAACGAATGTAAATGAGGGTAACATACTGGACAGAAAAATTAAATAAAATCAGTGACAAATGACTAACTAAGGCAGGCAGGACTACAACAGAGACAGAAAACGAACTCAAATCGAACATAACCATGACAGCTGATTTGCTGCTCTAGAAATATTTATAAATAATAATGTTAAAAACAGTTGTGCTGCTTAAATTTTTTGTTCCACCTCTGCTGTAGGCTTGTCCTTAGTCAGCTAGTTAAACTCATTAATAATAGCGATTCCGGAATTCTGCGATACATAATGCTTGAAGTGCCACATGCTCAGATGAAACAGTTTTACTCAGCTGTTGCTGAGTCAGTTCTGTGAACTTCTATAACTATCTTGTGTCATATATACGGTATATATGGTTATTTGTATGTATGTACAGTATGTACCAAGAGTTCCTGTAAAACCACAACAAATTCCTTGTGTTTGCGCACACTTAAGTGGTGAATAAAGCTCATTCTGATTCTGATTCTAATATAACTAGCATACATGTTTCACTTTTTGTAAGAAAGCACCCCTACAACAACTTCTGAAATTGAACGGTAGTGTTTTACTCTAGCATTGCATAAAAATGTAATTTTAACATTTGTGTAATCATTTTAACATGAGTTTAGGAACTGAATAATAAAAAGGAAAAATACAACACTGCTTAGTATTTACTCTATGAATTCAAAATGAACTGATTCTTATTTAAGCTACTAAAGTTATTTAGGTAAGAGCAGTGAGCTATTTTCTCTTTGTTTTGTTCATGGCCCCAACAATTGGCATAGCCGTACGATATGCATATTTCGATATGTACACTTTGCGATATTTCCGAAATGTTATATATTGCACAGCCTAGCCCCGCCATACACTACACACGCTCCTGAGAGTCTGATTTATTTATTTATTATTAGCTTTGCGGTTGTCAGCTTCTCTATTGATGTCGGATTAATAGCTAAAATACTAATGGGAATGAAAATTTCTGATGCGTTGATTGGTCACAGCCGTTGTAAAACCTCGTAGCCCCCTGCTAATCAATCTCAGTTAGAGATAAATCGCCCGAAATCCGCTGTCGATCACGGATCTCTACTACTCATGCCCATCTCGTCACTTCATGCCGCAGAGCTCACAGGGACGTTCTTGCGAGCAATTAACAGCAGCTCCCTAGACTGGTAACACCATGTGCTGTGTGAGCAGTTGTCTGTCACATCGAAATCACATCGCTGTTAAGGTTCGTCAGTCCCGAGTCACTGACTGTTTTGGCTTGTGTCTCTTACTGCAGCAACTATGGCATGAAATGTGTCTGAAGTGCACATTGCATGAGTAAATTTTTTTAATCTTGAACTTATAATGCCAGAGAACGAACAATTATACATTCGATGCTGCGGCAACAAACACGGTGAAACATTAATCGAATGCACTTTGCATTTATGGCTTGCTTGAAGTTGACTCCTGCCACAAGTTGTTTATTGTGGGAAGAGCTTTTCGGAAATACAAAACAAACAGCGCGCATGACAAAGGTAATAACGTCTCGTACATAACAAGAAAGCGCCATCTTAGTGGGTCTTGTTTCAGATCGCGATGTGGTTCAGACTTGGAAGCCAAGGAGTTTGGAACAGCCAGACACTTGAAAACAGAAAAAAAAAAAAGCAAAACAGAAAAGTCGAGAAGAGGCTGAGCACAGCGTGTTTAAACGCGCAGGGAAAAATCTTTTCAGCTGTTGTTGAACTCTACATTCAGTTGGGCTAATTAGATTTTCAAAGCTCACAGTGTGGCATATTTGCCTCTAATCAAAATCATTCAACATATCAGTCTGTGTTGATATTCTATGCAGCAGCCATTACTGTCAGAGGTAATGATGTGATCACAGAGAGTGGAGCCAGGGAAGCAGCGCTTACTATCTTTTGCACGTATCCCTAATTTTATCCAAAGATATGGCTCTCTTTGCATTAAATTGCTGGGAACCTCGCCTGAGCCATCCACCCTCAGCTACTCATACTTCGACCTGGCACTATATAGTCTGTATATCATGACAACCTCTGCAGCACCTCGTCTCAGATCACAACGCAGCTTAGCCTTGCTCTTTTCAGTGTGCTCTTCTCCCTGCGTCAGCGCGTACTATCCCATACACTGCTCGGATCAAACATTCGCACCACTATAAATAATCTCAGCACACATAGAACTCGCTCAGCCTCTCTTAGATAGAGAAAGCCTGAGCCTTCTCTATGATCTGATGGTGTGATTCTCAAAATCACCTGATACTGTACATCATACGCGGGCAGCTATAGCCGCCTATAATAACGGGCTGGAAATGTGACAAGGCTCGCTCCAGTCCGCAGAATTTTCCGAAACTCAAGCGCTTAGAAGTTTAATTATAGTGCCTAACTTATCTTATCATCTACTCTAAGGCTCGTTGCTAGCAAGCACTATTCCACAACCTTATAGTTTCGCGTACATTTGTACAGTCATAAGTACGTATGTTACAAGTATTTAATCTCCTCACTAATGGGGTTCACCAAAGTTCAATGGGGGATTATACTCTTACTTTATATATATTGTAATTGTATGATGGACTCTTACAGAGTTGTTGCTATTATAAACATGTACGAAAAATCACTGGCATCATTTCTGGTAGCGTAAACCAGCTACGAGGAATATAGTCTGAATATTCATCACACAACTATGCGTAGAAACTACATGATCTAATACCTGTAACTCATACCCATATCGTTTGCTTCAGCTAGGAGACCTATCACTGTCTGGACCATGCAAGCCCAACCGACCTTATCTTGCAAGCGCACTGCCAGGTCGACGGACAAAATAGCATATAAAATAATGACGCATAATTACATACTCGACCCTACCAACTACACCGGACGCGCAACTTTTGAAGCACGCATTTACTATTAAAGCGCATTTTTAACTACTACACTGCGAGGCAACCCATGTACCTTTCAATGATTTATTAAAATAATATGTTTAAGTCATTTGAGAGCATATATGGAGACACACACATACACTGATCAGCAACAACATTAAAACTGGTGACAGAGGCCAGATAGTGATGCTAACTCGACTTCAAGCACTTTAAACAAAAGTGTGCAAGGAGGACTCAGGGTCATAGGCGCCCAAGGCTCATTGATGCACGTGGGGAGTGAAAGAAAGCCTGTCTGGTCTGAAAAATTAATGCTGTTTAAAAACTTAACGCCGACCAGTATAGAAAGCTGTCAGAACACACGCAGTTTGCTGCGTATGGGGTTACGTAACCACAGGCCGATCAGAGTGTCCCTGATGACCCTTGTCCACCATTGAAAGCATCTACAATGGGCATGTGAGTGTCAGAACTGGACCATGGAGCAATAGAAGAAGGTTGCTTGGTCTGATGAATCACGTTTTCTTTTAGATCAGGTGGCTGGCCAGGTACATGTGAGTGGTTTACCTCGGGAATAGATGGCAGCATGATGCGCTATGGGAAGTAATTTTACCATTTTTCTCTGTATTTTGTATCGGACAGATCATCAATAGCTCATGGGCAGTTTGCGGGTGTGCTGTTTCAGGCTGGGACTACTAAATTCTATCCTTATATCTTTTTCTTAGTACAGATTGTTTTCTGTAGTTTCATAAATTCATAAAAGTCCTCCTTGTTTCCATGTACTATTTTCCAGTTCTTCACTATAGGTATTACTGTCTCTAATCTCCCCCTTTATAGAGGGTTAGAACAGCATTTGAAAGTAATGTGGAAGCACTTCAAAGAGACAGCGTAACAAAGAAAGTGAGAGAGCGCTATAGTGTTAACGGGCCACACCATTGGTAGCTCAGGCAATAAGAATCATACCTATTTACGTGAGCTCTTCCCTACTATCCTTCATGAGGATCGATTCGGTTTCTCGGCTTATTTGAGAGTCGGCCAACTTATTGAAAATATCGTCAGATTCATAAACAAGCGTGTACGATCAGGGTGCATCTTGGCACAGGCATGCTGGACAGTCGTAATACACGTCGCGTACAGCTCACACCGTGCCATGTCTATACTCTCAAGGAGTGCTGGTACACTCCTGACATCAATGCCTAAGCTACTACCCGGTGAGGTGTGCGTCTCGCTGTGAGTGTCCTTATTAATCACACGTCGCTGGCGCTATACGCTTCTCCATCGTACTATTCTTCAGGCAATTTTTCATCTCGCTCCAAGAGGAGGTGTGGTGGCTTTGCACATTTGGCGGATCACGGCATCCAGGCGCATCTGAGTCCTCGTCCTTACGATGGCCCTCGCAGGAGTTTATATGTAAAATTCACACCTCATGGGCTCACATGGTGAGTTGCGTAAGCAGCACTGTTGTCTTCAGCATCCCTCTTCCACCTCTCATTAGCACCAGCGTCAAGCGCCGATATATCCATTAGACCAATATCTTAGTGCTCACTATACTGCGGCTGTTCGAACAATGTTTGCATCTCCAACTTACTACGTTGATCAAAAATGTTCATGATACCTGCAGCAGCTATATCCGTAGTATATACTCACTCATAATATATTACATATAGCCTACGCTCTATTTATACTACTACCGTAACTACTACCGCTCCCTTGGTAACTGCGGTATGATTCTTAACTTGCAGATCTTTACACTTGGCTTGAACCTCCTTCCCCTTTAGGTCCAGTTGATTTTGCAGAGAGTGACTACCTGTACCTGGAATTATCAACTAGCATATCAACCTGCAGACCCGAGATCTCCAAAGGTGGGCGTTGAACTCCAATATGTGGCGCAGACCTCCAATCGGGTCCGGGTGCGCGTTCGCTGTTCACGCCAAGCTGGTAGATCTTCACCAATTGGCACTGCTCAGCGCAACTTCTGTTATGACTGACCCTTTCAACATACTACACCTTCACCTAATTATATATTTCCTAATATTCGCCCGCGTCCCAGTGCGCGCAGCGCGGCGACAAAGATTTATACGCTATCGTTTGTTCTAAGCAACGGCACGATCCCGGGCTTGCGAAATCGCAGGTAGGATAGTATGACTCGGGTATAACTAAATAACACAGCCGTTGCCATTGTCCGCGGTGAGGCTCCTAGTGTGCAGCTTACGGAGACCGCATCATCATATAGGGGCGATAGCCCTTATCCTAACTTCTGTAATTACATCTGCTCCTTAAGCCTGCATCTGTCTCATTCACAGCCTACTTCAGGCGGCCATCCAACCCCCTCGTGTGCAGTTCTATATCTTCACTGTTAATGGTCTAGAGTCAGGTTCGTGAGTAGGTTAGTGCGTTCTAAGAGAGAACAGGAAATCTAAACACTTAAGTCTGACCCAGCACTAAAACTTCTTTTAGAATCCGCTGTCGGGCCGCTAGGCTTGCATCCTGCCGAAGTTGGGGACTTTGGGGAGGGAAGAGTATACGGCGTCATCGCTTCATTGATGCTCCTCGCTCATGCGAAGAAGCCAGCCCGCCACTATTGTTGAGTCTCCCCTACCCCCCGACTATTTCGGACGTCTCAGGCCCTATTTTGGAGATCTCCAGGCTGCAGTTATAACCTTCTCGAATTTAGATAAATCCGAATCGGGATAACACACTAGAACAGCGTGCTTAGTAATGTGAGCGTTTACAGCTCTCACGCACCATCGCCGTGGCGTCTAGGACTAGTATTCGGCCTGTTACAAACTTCAAAATATTGAGACCGGTTATTTACCGGCCCGCCGCTCCCCTCCTACCCAACTCCTCAAAGGCACTTGACACACACGGCAGGTTTGCCAGATTGATGCCGATCCTCTACAGGAACGAGAGCGCATACATTGACTCGCAATCTATATTTCCAAACTGAGAATACGCTGTGTCCTCTCCTCCTACGCCAACTGCATCTCCCGTGATCGAGGTCCCGACATAAAGATTACAATCTCGCGCGCTGTAATACTGAGTCAGTTCCGGTCAGTGTTCACGACAAGACAGAAGACCCGACATTCCCTTACCTCCTCATCCTCAGCCCCTCATTCAAAATGACAATACTACTGACTGTATATTGTTTTCAGATACACTACATAGCTGTATTACTTAGCAGGTTTTCGCTAAATACTCTGCATACATACTTACTGATCTCATTTTCTTATGCTTTATAGAAGTCATAAACTACATTACTATAGCCCACTGTAAATGAGACAGTCCATTTTATTATCTCATTGCCGAGCCTGATTGATGGATCTGACAGACTAATTTGCCCAGTAATCATTTTCTGATCACCACTGCACGGTATTAGCAACTATACCCGCGTACCTTGATGCTGGAACCTCCCGACTCGACAGACAGACATGATTCAACTGCGATCTATGATCTGCTACGCGTCTCATGACCTATTTATGACTAAACAGGGGCCAGTTGCATAAACAGTCACAATGTTAAGACTGTCTCTTAAGTACTAGTTTGACCAACTAGCAGTTAACCAAGAGGTAATCCATCTTACTTTTTTGGATCTACCTTTTTGTCACTGACTTAAAAAAGTTATGACCAGTAAGAAGAAAAAAAGAATATATGACTAACTTTTTAAGACTAGCCTAAGAGGTTAATGCGCCCGGCCACAGATCTGATGTCAGATTCAACAGGCATTTCCATTTTTCCCACCTTTGTGTGTATCATTGTCATGGGGCTTATTTATTTCACAGGTGCACAAGATGGGCTCTCTGATCTCTTGCGGCAGACACAGGGCAAATGATGTGCTTGATCAGAACACAATGGTTCCTGCTCCACTGGACGTGTCTTTTTCCTTCTATCGTTTGAACTCATCACAGGTCGAACGGTCGCTGTCGGCGCTATGTTCCATTTGTGATGTGATGCAATGCTCTGATGTGCAGATGTTCTCATTAGCTGCACCTACTGGAGATGATCCCATATTCTGAGATAATGATGTATCATGCAGTGGACATCCAGTGTTTTTACATTGATAGTTCTTCTTTTGTCACAGTTCTCATTCCTTAGAAACAACCTTGGAGAAGTGAATTCCCAGTGCATCACAGAACGTGTTACTTTGACGCTGTTGACACTTAGATTCATGTCTTGACTTAATGTGATGTTTAGATGCACGGCCTTCTGACACCAATACATACGCACATTCACTTACAAATGTTAGCCAGCTTGATCGAATAGCTCCTGACAGCTACACAAAGGCTTATTTAAACAGTCCTTGTCCTCATTTGCAGTGCCTGTTTATGGAACCTCGCTTAGTTCAGTCTCACCACTGCTGACGCCTACTGTAGGCCACACAGAGAATAATTATATTCATCAAACAAAGCGCATAAAGCACCAGCTATCACAATGCCAGTAGAGGAGCGGCGGCTGACAGAAAGAACTCAGGACATTGAAAACCAGCTCTGAGGAGGAAGCTGTGGAAAAATAGCTCCGGCAATGGGGATTTTGGACAGCACTGCTAAACGACATAATTAGATAGTGGTGCTGGCAGTGTATAAAACATCTGCTTGCTTATCTGTAGAAAAAAGAGAAAGGGCGGTGAGGAAGAGAGGAGAAAAACAGCAGAGAATTGCAGGGTGAACAAGCTTGCCAAATGTGGGGTTGAAAAAAAAAAAGGCTTTTACCTTGCACCCCTCACTTACAGACAGAGTTTGAATGTAACGTTTCTGAAAGAGTCAAATCACTATGGCCATTATGTTCAGATTTAAGTAGTTCTTTGATGACAAGTTTATTCATACTAATTGACTATACATTCGTTTTCCTTTATACTTCATTCATTGCTTGTACCATCTTCCATTCAGTTTCTCCTCAAGCCTCTTTCAGACAATTGCACCTTCAATAACCATACCTTTTGTTTAAATGCCATATTCACCATATTCACTGTGTCTCAGTATCAGGATGACAGCTGCAGGTCAGAACAATTCAGGGTTCAAGTTAACTTCTCATTCGGTAATGTCGTTGTCACAGAGAGGTCAGGGAAACAAGTAGGCAGAATTTAAATGCAGTGTATCTTTATTAGTAATAACAAAAACAAAGATAATCCAAGTACACCGATTTTTGCAGGAGAAAACATGTGACAGTACAAACAACACAAGGCAAGGAACTGAGCAAAACGAGGGCAAGATATACACAAAGTAATTAGAACAAAACTAGTAACAGGTGTGCAACGTAATCAGCGACTATGGAAACAAATGAGGGGTGGGAACATAGGAAACGTGAACAAAACATAAGACAACCAGGAAACACAACTAAAAGTCCATGAAACAAAACAGAAGTGTTACAGTGGTAGCCTTATTACTTGTCCAAATGTGGTTATTAAAGTGATAGTTCACACAAAAATCAATATTCTGTCATAATTTACTCTCATGTTGTTCAAACATTCTGTGGAACACTAAATAAATTATTTTGAGGAATTTATTTTCATTCAGGAAGGACGTGTTCTTATGTTCAGTCTGTACTGTTTTTAAATTTTTGGTCCATGTATGTAGCAGACAGATGCCTTTCCGTTATTGTCACTTACTTTTTTTCAGCATTTCACATCCTGAGAAATAGAAAAACAAATGTCCTGCATTCTTAACTTTTAATACAGCAATATATCCAAAGTAAACAGTCTTTTAATACGGTGAACAGAAAATTACTCATTGCTTTTTCTACTGGTTTAATATAATTGACATAAAAATAATATTAAAATATGTGTTTATTTATTTTTATTTTTTTGCATGCTATATTCTTTATGTTGGCTACATATCTACTCTGTTATCTTTTCCCTGTCTCTTTGGTTTGATTTGTCTTTGTACTGGGGGAACAGTGACACTCCTCCTACATGATTCAGTTTTAGAGCAGCCATATGATTTGGATATTGAAGGCAGTGACACTTTTGAAAGCTGCATCCACCACTGCGCTTTGTTGACCACTTTTAATTAGGCAGCACACTGTGCCGTGAGCCACCCCACTCCAGTCTGGACTGAGTCAGTAATTGCTAAATTTACTGTAATCAATGTGAGGAAAGCAGGGCTTGATGACATGCCAGAAAACTACTGTGTGGGAAAAATAGGGAAAAGAGAAACATTCAGGAGACTAAAGTCTAAAACACCTTCTTTTCAAAGATCTTCTGTGTCTGGTAAATTGCTGCTAACCTCACTGTTCTGGAACACAAGAAGAAAATTAGAAACACTGGACTGCTCTGCTTTTTCTACATCCAATGTCTTTTTTCTTTTTCTTTTTAATATGTCTAGTTCTTGAGGACAGACAACTTCCTTCAGCCCCAGATGTAGGCCATCATAAATGAAGAATGTAACTGAATACTGTTGTTTTGTAAGAGTGAGTTATATACAAGACACGGAGAAATAAATAGTGCTGCGGCTTTGCAAAATCGAAGCCCTGTGGTTTTGAGTGTTTCAGTTTTTCTTGGGTTTTAGCCATATTCTTACTATATGCGTACATCTGTCAATTGTAGCTCTTCTCAAAAAACAACTTTAATCAGTTGATTCAATAGCTTCAGCTGATAATGCAGTTAAACATGCCATGCATGTAGGTGACAATGCCACATCAGTGTTTTCATGCTGACTTAAGTGTTAAACAATTATGTGACCATTTTGTCCCATTCCGTACAGGTGTGAGTGACCCTTTATCAAAAGGCACAGTTATTTTCAGTAAAATAAAATTTACACTTTTTTCCCCACAGTCCTTGTTTTAGTATGCTTAGTCAGCCTTTTGTCATATTTATACATTTTACTCTGACTAAAATGCCATCTAATTTTAGTCCCAGGGATTAGTTCAATCCCAGAAACTGTTGACTATGATTGATTTATTTGAAATAATTTTTTTTTTCTAAAACATTATTAGCACATATTGTTAATATCATGCAGTCTTGTATTTTCTTGAAGACTACAATCTGACAGCTTATGCTGCATTGATTCACCATTTACTGAGGGTGTCATTTGGGACAAGTCCTACATGTAAATGACTCACAGCAAACTCAAGTCAAGCACTACATTAATAACCTCGGCAAGCTCCACCTGTGCTCTGCCACAAAGTCTTACCATCAGAAGCCTCTGTGTCCCTATGGGAGAGTGATATCCAACATTGCTGCCAGCAGTTCTCTTTTTTGCGACTGTCAAGTCGATGTCACATTCTTCTAGTGAAATTCCCCTTTGACAAACTCCGATGTGCTTGTGTTCTTAATTTTTCCCCCAGAAACTCTCTGAGGCCTTAATAAAGCAATGCTTTTGTTTTTAAATTATTCACAAACACAGTGAAAAAAGCCGCCCAAATCCTCAGAGCTGCTACTGGAATCCAAGCACCTGCCTCCCATAATCCACTCTGCTAAGTAGCACTCTAAATCATTTCCCTAAAAATCTCTGTCTTTTTCGCCGGATTAATTTTGAGTGAATAGTCTCTGTCTTTTCCAATTTGCTTACCTGAAGCATTTCCATGGTGAAGCTTGCGCAAAGACAAAGCTCTAAAAGGCATGGAGACTTATTCTGCATGTATGTCGGAAGCATGGCTTCCTGAATCCATCTCTCTGAGCTTTCATCAAAACCATTTGTTCTAGTGCATCCCCAGTGCATTAGCACCTGCTGCCAGTGAAAAGAGCTGTTATCAGGGCTCTGTCTGTGAGAATAGGTAAATTGTAGATCAAATGGGGCCTCTTAGACCTTCTAGTGCTCCACTTTTTACACCCTGTAAATGCCTATTGCGCAAATAGAAGAGGCGTCGGTACAACAGAGGAGCACATTGCTACACTTAAACAAGCTCTGTCTACTGCACACATTTTACCGCTCTACGTGGTCATTTTGAGATGCTTTTTTTGTTCCCAAATTAGAAGAATCCACAAGGAAAAAAATGTGACATGCTGTGCTGGCATGATGGAATTGATGGTTGGCACCAATTCTAGATGGATGTCCAACCAGGAAGGCAAATATGCACCGGGTGCGTGCAAGTACTCAAAAGATTAAGGGCTGCACCCCGCACAACACAGACACACAAGTACACTATTATTTTTCATGCAGCTGATCAAATCTAAAGGAAAATTTTGCCTATGGCTTAAATATTCAGTATAATGTTTACGGATCAGATTGGAAAGCTTTTTGGTTATTTAAGTTGCTGGCTACACTGATTTCAGCCAGTTGAATGTCTGTTCAAACAACAGCTATGTTTGAAGTTTTAATCATTGCATTATAGGACAATTTAGGCATGAACAAGTTACCTTAGGGAATTCTTAGAAATGTTTCAAAGTGAAGTTAAATTACCTCTCAGAATGATGCTTTTGCTGTTGTTTTTTATTGTATTTTTATTTGAAATCTAACTTGATTTAACTTAAGTTTATCTAAATATATTTTCTGTATATCTCACTTTAAAAAGTTTCTTTCTCCACAGGGCTTCCCATTGGGCTTAAATGAAGTACACATTTATACCTGGACAGACGGTTTGAGAAGAAGAGACTGGCATGACAACGAGAGCATCAGGAAAGACAGCCAACGTGTTGGTACGGGCACTGAATATTTCAGAATAGGCCTTTTCTTTCTTATAATTGAGACTTGTCCCTCTTAAAGCATATGAAAACCTCACATTATCACAGCATAAAGGACATCAACCAGACTAAAGAGGAAATATTTGATGATGATGATGACGTTTTCTTTATGGCTTTCATTTAGGGTAGGACATTATTTTAGATTCCCTGCCAAGCTGTCCCTGTAAATCAACTGGTTGCCCCTGTGGCTAAAGAGACTTTATTGATCCATCTGAATTTACGGCTGGTTAATAATGTAAAGGTGTCTTTTTGCAGTGCTAAATTTTAGCTGCATTAGGTCCTCGGCAGTTAAGGATATACATGGCTGTCAAGGTGCTTACTTCGGTGTTTATTTTATTCAGCCATTTTCTTCTGGTTTCCAAGGATGACCCAAGGTGTTCGATGGGATATGGTTGTTGGCCAAGCACAAATTGCCAAACTTTTAGAATTGTTTACAGTTTCAATTATAGTTCAGGCAATAACTGACACAGATAATCTTTGTAGGTATCGTGCCAACAGTAATACCAGATTGTGTCCATGTTTGAACGTAGTGTAGAAATCCAATGAAATCCACATGATGTTCTCTTCTAAAGGGGTCATGAAATGGATAATGAAAATGGTATTGATATTTACACATATAAGAGGTTAATCTACAATAAAAAAAACATACTGCAAGTTTCAGAACTCAAAACTAACTAACTTTAAAATATGAATAATTTTTTCTACCCTTTTGAAATGCCCGGATTTGAAATCGTCACGGCACGATTTCCCCTTGACACGCTCCTTAACATGCATCATCATTGTATGTAATCAAGGAAGTGTGGAGAGTCATGCTGTGTTTGGATAAAGATGTCGAGTAAGACCATCAAAATCAGACGTTGTTCTGTCAGTGGATGTAAAGAAACTGCACCTTCAAAAACTTTGCATAGCCTTCCTAAAGATCTGAGCATTAGAAATGCATGGCTGAAGTTTATTTTTAATGATGTGCCTGAGCGACTGAAAAACTGAAAGAAGAACATTTTAATTTGTTCACATTTCACACCGGACTGTTTTGTGAATTATTCTAAACATGCTGCCAGTTTTTCAATACATCTTTTATTGAAAGATATGGCAGTGCCAAGCATTTTGTCCTTGGAGGCAACACAGGTAAGTGTATTTATTGGTAATCTTACAGTGTTTGTAGTAAATGTCAAACCAGCATTTAATGCTATTAAGACACCAATCATATCACTGTTTGAGTGTTGCTAAAATAATCAGTACATACAGTACCTGCGTATGTACATGCGGTCTCTTTTGTAACACGACAATAATAATGGTACTTTTAAAACTATAAACCGAAAATGAAGCAAGCGAAAACAATTGCCATGGTGAAACAGACTGTTGCAATCATTGTGGTTACATTTCAATTTCTTCTGCCTCGGGATCTGATTTGGGCTCAAACATACAGCTTTGTCACAGCAGTTGCCATCTCGAGTATCAACTCACACAACATGCTGTAAGCAAATCACAGTAGTGGGCATTTCTTCAAGAGGTTTCTTCAAGATGCCCCTTTTAAAATGATCATTTTTACAAATATTTCTGGTGCAAAAACTTTGCGAACTAAACTAACCTCGAGAAACATAATATTAAAAAAACCTGCATTTCATGACCCCTTCTATATAAATGTTAGTGCTTTGGTAGCTCTGCACATACTCTCTTTATTTTCTAAATGCCTCTTAAGGGTCTAAATTGATTTTTTTGGGTGAATGCTTTTTAACATTGCAGTGCTTTTACATTGGAAATAATTTTAACTTCAGATATTTGTTGTAGCGAATCAGCTCATGGGGAAATATTAATAATTAATCATAATTAGTTATGATTAATTATGAATATTTTATATCCGCTGTAGATATTTAGCTGACCTTTCAGGGTTAACTGTCTTGTCAATTCTAAGAACGTAATTTCCTGGTTAAGGGAAATAACTTTCTTACTGTACAATTCTATAAGCTTGTAACGTAAATCTGCATGATTATTGACTCCGGTTTTGAGTAAACAATGAACACGTCAAGTGTGATACCAGTAAGGTTTTATTAACTACATAAACACTTAAACTAGGCTAACATACTACATAAACACATTAGCTGGTCTAACATACACATACACACACACACACACACCATTAACCAGTTTGGTATAGGAAGGGTTAAGTTTAACTCAGCATAGAAAGAGGCATAGAGAATGAATTTTATGGAACACTTTGCATATATTCAGCAGATCTACACCTGAGGGCAACGTCAGATTCTTAGTTCAAACACAACTTTGTAAAAAGGTGTAACTGATACTTAATGCATCATTCATCGACTAAGTTTGTTACTTGCGAGTATGTCTGAAAAAGATTCCGGATGCAATCTTAAAGCTTCCCGTTGATCTTTACTGAATTCGGGTCGATGAAAAGAACCAATTTGAGTCAGAGAATCTTTGGTGAATGGAAAGGACAAGGCCGAAAGGCCTGGCACAGATGCTTTGGTATCCTGCAGCGTTTTTCTCAGATCTTCTTAGCTTATGACCGAACCACCAACTGGGGCGGGTCCCGGAGCCGGGCCTTTAAGGTCGGAGAAGATGTCCGCCTTTCAAGATGGGCTTGTCCAATGAGCAAAATGGAATTTCCGAGCGGGAGGTGGCAATTGCTGGAGGGTTTACGACCCTTTGTTCTCTAAGCATGGTATTTTGCATATGTAATTCGCTTGGGTGTGAATGCACAAATTAGTAAAGATTCTTAGAACATCAATATGTTGCATAGGAATCAGCATATAAAAACAAAAAGAATGTATATGCACTCTCATTTAGATCATCCTAAGATGAATTCTAGAGACCAAACATGAATATTGTTAGGTTATTATACTAGTGGTCTCTGTAACGGAAGCATAAAAAACAGCATACACTACAACAACAATATCCAGAACAATACTGGTATACACAATGACATTAAGGATATGTGTGTTCATTCAAAGAATGGTTTTCCTATGAATTAATTAGAGAACAGTCCATTTCTCTGGGCATTATGTGTCTTTCTTATGAGGAAAATGAGGGAGTTTCTCTGCCCGCATTCCTTTAGTCCATAAAACCAGTTATATCAGCATTGGTTACCATGGAACCAGAGGCCTGTTCTGCCTTTCTGAGGTGTTAGGTGCATTTCGGTGTAAGGGTCCATAGACCCTCGTAATTGGCCATTTGGGTAAGTGAGGGGGAGTTGAGATATATTTGTTAAATATAACAAAAGTTTTGTGTCTGATTGGTCCAAATGCTACATTGTAAATAGTCTTTAAATCCCAGATGCTAAATGCAAGTGCTCAGGATAGCAAATAATTGTGTGCTGCACATAACTGTATGAGAGAAGGTACCCAGAAAGAGGCTTGTTTTATAGCCCTTTGGAATAAAAAAAAAGAAGTCAGTGTATTAATCAGGAAGATTTGTCAGATTAGAGGGAGGATGGCTTTTCTGGCACCTGCAAGCAGGACCACGTCCTTCTGCATATGGCCCACTCGGCCCAACTGTTCTATGTTGACCCATCACGTTGGAGCATGCTGCATTATTCTTTCAGAGGGCTTTCAGTGCACACCATCTGTTGGTGACAAATCTTATGATAGCAGCCTCCATTATAAAAAAAATTAAAAAACACCCGCTAATTTTTCATGAATCTAGTTCATTGGAGATGGTAGTACATGAATGCCAGGGAAGAGTAATGGATCTGGATTTGGATTTGGACAAGGCCAACAAATTACAGCACAAGTAGGGGTGGGGATTTGAGTTTAAAAAAAAAATCTTAATAACTGCTGAAACATTCACATAAAAGCCATAGTGGCATGATGTTTGTTCCTTAAAACCAACATACGCATGTTTGAATAGAACAGCACAGAATACAACTTAGGAATTTGTACAACCACAATCTTTTCAATTGAAATGTAGCTCATTCCATTTTTCCTGGCTCTCTTCTATTTATAACAAAGTTGTATCCGGGCCCCGTTCTTGCCAAATGGGTTCCCTTAAGCATGATGTATTGTAGTGTCCCCCTATCCTCAATATTATGGAGGTACGAAAAAAAACAACCTATATGCGTCCAAATAAAACTTTAATTAAAATATAAAAGTAATAAATAATTAAATTATATTATATTATTTACAAATTACAATTGTATTTCTAGACAGTTACCTATGGCTATGATTTTACAAATACAGTGATTTTAGTCTCAAGCATTCATAAATCACGCAAAAGAAAATTAAGCAGTTTTACGACGATAAAACCATGGTTTAGTTTTGTAAGGGTTGTGATGTCCACATATGTTTGTTGAAGAAATTATAGAGGCTGTAACACTTCTATCGCAAAAAGGTGGCCAAAAATTAAAGATTAAGTGAATATTTTTAAATTAAATGTTTGGCCAGTAGCCTAAACAAGGATTTGATTGTCCTGTAAGTGTAGCAGCAGCAATTACCAGGTCTTTGGCTCGTTTGCAGGCATTTGTAATAACATGTAATGTATATACATTTTTTTTGTATTAGCCTACATTATGTATTTTAACAGTGCTATTCAATCATTGTTGCCTCATGTTTTATATAATGCATTTTAAGGGCCATTTTAAAGGCTATTTTTGGCTTAGGGTCTGTTTTTTATAAAACCACAAAACAAATTATTATTTAAATACTCTTGTAATTATTATTCAAGTAACCAAAACCATGGTAATTTGCGGTACCATGGCTACTAACGATGCTTGTTTTGGTTTAATTCATGTTAAAACCATGTCTAATTTTTTCTACTGAACATAGGAAACTCAGAGAGAATATGATGCTTGGTGGTGGTGAATATTTCGAAATTAAAACATGTTCTTAAGGCATCAACAGCCGAGAGAAGTTTCGAACAGGATTATGAATGTTGGCTGAAGGATGCAATGCCTTTCGTTTTCCACCTTTTTTTTTTTTTCAATTCTTTTTCGTTTCTCTCTCTGGCGTCCTGCTTGCGGAGGTCTTTTTCAGGGCTAAATTCCCTCCAGGGCGGACTGGGAAAAGATTTCAGGCCGGGAAATCTCACACTCATCCAGGCCACACAGAATAAAAGAGGCCAAAATGGTACATTTTAGTGTATAACAGCTTGTCACTGGAGCAGTACCCTTAAAAGAACATCGTTGTACCTTTTTTTTTTTTTACCCATAATAGGTACATATTAGTACCTTATAGTAATTCGTGCAAACAAGGTACTAATATTTACTTAATAGGGGTAAAAGGCAAAAATACGTCCTTTTTAAGGGTACTGCTCCAGTGACAAGCTGTTGTACCCCAAAAGGTACCATTTTGGCCTCTTTTTTCTGTATGCAGCCTATTGACCCAATACAACTTCTGAAACCACAGATAACCCTATTATTTAAATTGCCATCACATAAAAAGGTCTAAATCCTAAGTCTAAGGCTGTGGAAAATAATTAAAGGTTCTCTCTTAAACTGCACCTTCACTTCCCTTTTCCCTTTCTTTATTTTCCCCAATATCTCTGTCTCTCCCTTTTTTTATTGTACCTGTCACTGCTTGACCAGCAGGTCTAGTGTTATGAACAGAACTGTGTCCACCTTGTTGCAAAATGACCACCTCATTGCAATTTGTTATCATAGAATGTTATTTATCTTAAAATGACTTGCATACCCGAGATTTAACAAACCTGTATTTCATACAAATATATCAAAACAATTTTCTAAAGTGCCTAAAAGTCAAAATCAGTACAATATATTTTTTGAAAAATCCTAATACTGAACACATTATTGCATTATTAGGCTGTGATATTTTTGTGTTGCTGTCTGCTCAAGCTCCCTCCCTTCCTATACAATAAATCTATGTGTAACGGGGCTGATGAGACATGAGACGTGTAGCGTCTGGACCACTCCAACACACAATATATCTTTTGTTAGCTAGATTTAACAAATACACTGTAACACCCCAGGAAGCCAAACAGACCCCTGGTTCCATGGCAACCCTGACACCCGATACATTTACAACCTTGTGGATGCGAGCCGACTCTCAGCTGCATTCTCCAGAAGCAAGGGGCACAAATGCACAGTAGAAATTGATTTTTCTACTAATTAATTCATAGGAAAACTTTTTCTTTGAATGAACACACATTTTCTTCATGCCATTGTGTATATTATTGCTGTGTTTTATTTAATCTGTTGTATTATAGACTATTTTTATGCATGTTATGATAGACCACTATTTAATATAACCTCACCTATTTCATGTCTAGTTTCTATGAATTCGCCTTCTTATGATCGTAACAAGTGTGTATATTATATGCTGATTCCTATGCAACATATTGATGTTCTAAGGATCTTTACTAATTTGTGCCTCTACACCCAAGCGAATTACATTTGCAAAATACCATGCTTACAGACAAAGCGTCATAAAAATCCCCAGTATTTCCAACCTCCCGCTTGGGATTTTCAGCCTTCCTCATTGGACGAACCCATCTTTAGAGGCGTGAATCTCTGCAGGCTTTACAAGGCCACACTCCATTTGACCCGCCCCTGTCGGTGGTTCAGTGAGATGCTAAGATGAAGATGTGAGAAATGCTCCAGGATACCAAAGCTCGTGCCAAGCTCGTGCCTAGTCCTTTTCATTCATCAAGTGTTTCTGACTCAAACTAGCTCTTTCTCATCCACCAACTTCAGCAAGATCTTGGGGCCTTAAGATTGCATCAGGAATCTTTTTCAGACAGACTCGCAATTATCAAACTTAGTCGATTTAATTGATATATTAAGTATCAGTTACTCCTTTTTACAAGGTTTGTTTGAACTAGGAATCTGACGTTTTCCCTCAGGTTTTTAGATCTGCTGAATATGCAAAATGGTTCCAGAAATGTCATTCCTTATGTCTCTTTCTGTACTGAGTTAAGCTTTAACCCTTTGCTATACCAACTGTATGTGTGTGTGTGTGTATTTGTATGTTAGACCAGTTTAAGTGTTTATGTAGTATGTTAGACTAGTTTAAGTGTTTATGTAGTTAATAAAACCTTACTTGTATCACACTTGACGTGTTCAGTGTTTGCTCATAACCCGAGTCAATAATCATGCAGATTTACGTTACCAACTTATAGATTGTACAGTAGAAAGTTATTTCCTTTAACCAGGAAATTAACTTTCTTAGAATTGACAAGACGGTTGACCTTGAGTGGTCAGCTAAATATCTACAGTGGATCTAATATATGAATAGTTAATTATAACTAGTTATGGTTAATTATTCATATTTCCCCATGAGTTGATTAGCTACAGACGTGTGGATCCATCTGCAAGCTTTTATTAAAGAGACGTGGTATAACAGGCAGGGTCGAACAATGGCATACAGCTATATGGTGGGCAAAAACACAAGAATAGTCCTAGGGCTAGCGTAGGTCACCGATCGGCAGACAGAATCACAGGGGTGAGACGAGAGGGATAAATCCAGGAAAGCAGGCAAAGATCAGAAACTGCAAAAATAGGCAAGGGAAAACACGGAGATTCGGAAAGGGTTACAGGCTAAACAATACTCAGCAGAGAATGGTGGTTTGAGTGGGTGTTATATAGTGAGTGAGGTGATAAGAAACAGCTGTGTGCAATGAGTGCAATCAGTGCAGTATGCAAATCGTGCAATGAATGATGGGATAAGTAGTCCGGGGTGCTATGCAACAGTTTTTGTGGGTGTTGTGCGAGAGTCAATGTAATGGAAAGGGTGACCTCTGGTGGTGAATAAACGGAAGTCCATGGACCGAATTCGTGACACTATGCGAAAATATGTCTGCTAAATTTATTAATGTAACTTTCCAATCGATAATGATGTCCTTTAGAACAGTATTCTGAATGATGTTAAAAATAGGGTACCCCTGATAGCATAACAGGTGCTAGCAGTTTAATACTCAACTAGGTTAATAAAGACAAAACTCTTTAGCGTATTTACAGATAAAACTGACCTGCACCTGAAGCCCTGAACATTTCGCTGCTTCTTCTGGCCGCTTCCTCTCCTTCATCGAGTCCCGCGCATCGACTCTGGTTCGATAACCGTCTTTTAAGTAATCGACCGGCTCACGTCGCGGGACCCAACGTAACAGGGTGCGGCGCGGGACAACTCTTGATGGGCTAGTGCGGGTGCGGGCGGGAAGAGACACGTGTGTGTGCGGGATGCGGGAGAATAAAATGATTCGTGGGAGCAGGCGGGCGCGGGACAGAATCTTGCGGGAGCGGGACTGAAAAATCCGTCCTGCACAGGTCTCTAGTTTGAAGCGCGGAACAGACAAGCTGATTCGTATAGCGCAGCGTTGCCAGTCAAGACTAACCAATTTATGATTAGGCCTATCGATTTATTATCGAATTAAAAAAATCGGAAATTATCACTTTGGTACATTGAGAAGGCAAACATATAAAATATTAATGTGACCGAGCGTTCGTGCCGGGTTCGCCTAAACACTTAGGAATAAGAAAACAATAAAAACGAGAGTGTCTGAACTCTTCTTTATTATCCGTCACCCCAGAGAGAGAACTCAAAAAACCCGCGACACTCTAGAGCAGAAAGTGCGCACGCCCATTGCCTGTCTATGGCAAGCCCAGAGGGGATAAATGCATTACACACACACACATAACAAGCGCCCGTACATCTAGAATTAGTGCAATATAACAATCAAATAAAGTCTGTTACATACGTCCCCCCCTCACAAAATAAACGTCCCCGTTTATGTGCCAAAATAACAGTCAGAAACAATGAACATCTGTGTACAATAAGACACTAAACAAAGTACAGAGCACATTCTTAACATGATGGCAACAAGCCAATGATTAGAACAACATTCCCCTATATTGTCACGAATCCGGTCCATGAACTTCCTTCTGCTAGCCATCAGAAGTCACCCTTTCCAATTTCATTGACTCTCGCACTACACACTGTTGCACATCACCCCGGACTACATATCCCATCATTCATTGCACTGATTGCACTCAGCACGGATTGCACACAGCTGTTATCACTGATTGCACCCAGCTGTTTCATATCACTCCCTCACTATTTAACACTCACTCTTGATCCCTTCCTCTGAGCTCTGGGCCGAGTATTGTTTAGTGCATATCTTTAGATAGCTACACTACAGAGCCCTCATTAGTTTCTTAGCCTTAGCCTCGGTTTCTGATCTTCGCCTGGTTTCCTGGATTTCTCCCTTAGTCTTGCCCCTTCTGATTCTGTTTGCCGTTCTTCGACCTACGCTAGCCCTAGGACTATTCTTGTGTCTTGCCCGCCATATACCTGTTTGCCGCTGTTTGACCCTGCCTGTGTTTCTGACCTCTCTACTTAATAAAGCGTGCACATGGATCTGCATGTCTCACGTCTCGTCAGCCGGCCCAGTAACACAGATATATTTATCTTGTTTTTTTTCCCCCAATCTCAATTTCTCTTCCACATTTAAAAAATGTTTTTAATAGAAACACGAGGCTCAGCAAATAAATCATTCTTAACTAACCCTCTCCCATACACAGAGCAGAGTTTTTCAAATAAGGAACAAAATCCTTTACATGGCCAGGAGGTCTACGAACTCTCTCAGTCTTACTAACACTTAGCTCAGACTCCTTAACTGAACACTGCGAGTCAGACAAAGTACTCCGATCTTTCTGGGGAGAAACAAACTTTTCTCCACCAGAAACTTCAGACCCCAGGGGAATTGACTCAGGCTGCGAGTCCGGAACATCGGACAGGGTCTGGATTTGTGACAGGGAAGAAACAGGTAATGTGTATGGCCGCACCCTATTATAATGCACCACCTGTGCCCTCTCACCAGCGTCAAAATGATTTACAATCCGATAAGTCAGTCCCAGTTCACCACATAAGTCCATGACTTGCACAATTTTATAAGGTCCCTTCCAATGTGGTGCCAGCTTCATGCGGCTCTCCATCGGGTTGTGGAGCCACACCATGGCACCTACATCATAAGGCCGGTGACGCAAGCCAACATCATGGTACAGTTTTTGACGGTCGTGAGCTGCCTCACTGTGCATCCGTACACCACTAAAGGCAGAGTTCAATTTTGTCAGCAATGAGGAAACAAACTCAGCATGTGATACTGACATCTGAGAGTCAAGAGCACGAGTGGGTAACAGTACATCAGTGGGAACACGTGCTTCCCGACCGTGGGTAAAGAAGAAAGGCGTGAAACGAGTGCTGGAATGAGTCGTTGTATTATAAGCAAATGCCACATGCTTCACATAATCGTCCCATTCCCCACCATAAGTCAACAGTGTCTTAGCCAGTTGATCAATCAGAGTCCGATTAAAATGCTCAACCATGCCAGCCGACTGAGGATGGTATGGCGTGGTGCGAGTCTTTTTAATGTTCAGAAAACGGCAGAGAGTCTAAACCACCTTCACCTCAAACTGACGACCCTGGTCCGAATGCAAAGTCTCTGGAACGGCATGAAGTAGAATATAGTCCTCAAACAGACAATGTGCAACTGTTTGTGCTGACTGATTAGGCAAGGGATACAAATTGACAAATTTAGTGAAGTAGTCCTCGACAACCAGCACATACCGGTTTCCTTTTGAAGTCGCAGGCAGCTCTAAGATGTCCATAGCCACTCTTTCAAATGGCCGCACTGACTGGGATCCACCCATCGGCGCACGGTGGGCTGGAACAGGACTGCGCCGTGTCTGACACGCCTTGCACTGTTCACACCATTCCTTGATGTCCCTGTACATGGAAGGCCAGTGACAAAATTGTCTTGCCCATTTCCACACCCGCTCTGAAGAGAAATGCGCAGAAGCTGGGGCGCCATGCAATTGCAAAAGAATGTCAGAAATTAGTGCTGAGGGAACAACTATTTGGACTACAGGTTTACTTGTGAGGGGGCAGCAAACTGAGCGGCATAACAGTCCATCAATGATAGAAAGATGGTTGAATTCAGTCCAAAGCTTCAGTAAGCACTGAGAAGCTCCTTGTAATTCTCTCCTGGATGGTATTTGGGCATGTGCCACCCAGCTCAAATAAGTCTTAATGTCAGAGTCAGCATTCTGCATAGCTCTAATGTCTGACAAACTGTGATTAATTAACGCATTAATGGGAGACATGCTGTCTGAATTGTCGGAATGTGCAATGTCAATGCCTGTTTGATTAGAACTCATCACATTTACTTGCAGCACCCCTTTAACACTATCCTCCGACACGTTCGTGTCAGGTGTCTCAGGGTGGCGAGAAAGCGCGTCCGCGTTCTTGTGATGTTGTCCATCCTTATGTACAATGACCCAATTCAACGGATCCATCTCGCTCTTCTCCCTGTTGGGTCATTATCAATGGACAGACGCCGAAGAGCTAAGAGTGGTCAATGGTCTGTGATAATGGTAAATGAGGCAAGTCCAATGTAGTGCTTGAATTCCCTTACTGCCCACACAATAGCCCACAACTCACGAGCAAATGTGGACCAACATTTCTGTGTGGAATTCAATGCCCGACTGGCATATGCCACCACATGTTCACGCCCATCTCTGTCCTGCGCGAGAACTGCACCAACAGCCAGGTTGGAGGCATCAGTGTAGATTTTAAAGGGCACACTGAAGTCAGGCAATATCACGACAGGCCCAGATGACAACACATTTTTCAGGTGGTTAAGTGATTGGTCGCACGTAGCGTTCCACACAAAAGGCACATTTTTACCAAAGTGTTGGTTCAGTGGCGCAGCGAGTTTCGAAAAGTCCTTGACGAAATGTCTATAATAAGAACATAGTCCCACAAAGGCTCTCACCTCAGAAGGAGAACAGGGAACTGGCCAGTTCAAAACTTTCTCAGTGTTTTTGGGGTCGGGCTGAAGACCCTTTCGAGAAACTACATGGCCCAGGAAGACTACATGATCTCTGGCAAGGTGGCATTTGCGTAGGTTCAGTTTCAACTCTGCGGATTGGATTCTCGAAAACACCTCTTCGAGGCTTGACGTGTTCCTCAAATGTTTTATTGTAAATCAAAATATCATCGAGGTATACCATGCAGATATGCCATGGGAGCCCTCTGAGGACCAGCTCCATCAAACGTTGAAATGTAGCAGGGGCGTTGGAAAGGCCCATCGGCATAGATCACCACTGATAGAGGCCCTGTCCTGTTGTAAAAGCCGTCTTTTCTCTGTCCTCCTCCGCAACTTCCACCTGCCAGAAACCATTGGAAAAGTCTAATGTGTTGAACCAGGCAGCACCTGCTAGTGCGTCCAGTGTGTCGTCCACTCGTGGCAGAGGATGAGAGTCTTTAATAGTCAAACTGTTTAAACGTCTGTAATCCACACAAAAACGCCAGGTGCCACACTTCTTTCTCACCAAAACAACCGGCGATGCCCAGGGACTACAGCTCTCCTCGATCACACCATCCGCAAGCAAATCAGCCACCTGTCTTTCTATTTCAGCACGTTTTTCCGGGGATGTACGAAGTGTACGCAGTTTGATGGGAGCCTCCTCACCAGTTCTTATGTAATGTTTCACTAGCTTACATTTGCCAACATTCTGTTTGGAGGAGCTGAAGATGTCATGGAATTCCAACAGCAAGGCTGACAGTGCAGCTTTCTCCGAATCAGAAATAGGTGACTCGTCCAGCGATATAGGAGGCGCAGCTGCAGAAGAGGTCACTGCAGCTACATCAACTGGGGCATCAAAAAACTGAACATCAGAATCATCAACTGAGTATAACTCACCCAGGTGCATCCCTTGTTTCAATGAAATGTCATGTCCAGAAGGATTCAAAATCCGAGCCTTTGTCAGTCCGTTGTAAACCCCAGCCACTGTGTGAGCTACTATTAGACTGGAAGAATCTGCCACATTGGGTTCTAGGTATCCAACAAAGTCACTTGCTACATGAGCTGCGTTAGGTAGACATACTTTAACTGGCACCACTGACTCGCTGAGAGGCGGCAAATTTAGTGGTTGCAAGCGACACATTGCAGCATGTCGGAACAAAGTCTTTGCTGGTAAGTAGAGGAACCGTAATGTCCCACAGTTAGAGCTTAGCATGGCTGAGGTCCAGTAAGGCATGATTTTTCAACAGAAAGTCACAGCCCAGCAAAACAGTCTGTGTGGTCTCTCTTAGCACATGAAATACATGCTGCCATGACCTAGTTCCCAGCTGGAATGTTACAGTGATGGTGCCCAGTGTATCTAGCATTTGTCCATTCACTGCATGGGCTGACACATAGTCTTTTCTCAGTGGGCGATTGCGAAGTGTAGGAATTGACATACGAAAATCTGCACTCATAAGTGACACACTGGAACCAGAGTCGACTAACATTTGAACCTCCACGCCTTCAGTCACTCCTTTCATATATGATACTAACAGCTCCTGGCCAGTGTCCAAACTTAATTAATTGTCTTTTGATACAGAATTACAGTCGTCGACATTGTCAATTTGAGGGCCCATGGGCAACATAGCTGGTGTTTGGGCCGTAACATCAGCTACAGTCAGTTTTCCGGCTGGTAGCGGCGCTCCTCTCTGCTAGGTGACATGAAACGCACTCCCCGCTTTCTCGAATCATCCTCATAACCGTTCCATCTGCGAGAACCGGGGCTGGGGCTGCGTCTCGCAGGAGACAAAGGAGAGTGTGAGTCTTTATAACTACACACATCCATACCTGATGTACGCTCATCACAGTGCTGGAATTTCCTCTCAGGTGAGCGGCCTCTCCGAGCGCCATCAAAGACACGTGACTGGCATCCTCGACCCCCGCAGACACACTGGCACCTTCCATTAAACTGAGAGCGGCCTCCATCCCACTCGTCCATTGCTCTAGAACTCACAATGGCCTTCAGTTTTTGATTTTCATTGCCCAAGTGCCTCAATTCCATTCTCATATCCCTCATTTCCTCGGTCAATCGATCCACAGCTCTGTGCAGTCCTCCATTATCAGTCACAGAATATACAGCAGCCACAGCGCCTCCATCATTAGTACTTCCTGCAACATTAACAGTCGTGTAATCAGTCTTTATTTTGTCTCTAGCGTTCTCACACCGACCTGCAATTATCATAGCCTCCTCCAAATCTGTTGCTCCTTGTTCATGGCATTTAGCTCTGAGCACAGGATTCAAGCCAGCAAGGAAACGACAAAATTGTTCTTCCCTCTGAGCTCTGTCATCGTATTCAGGAAAAGCCTCGTCCACTAACCTGCTGATCTCTGCTGCATACACCTCCAAACTTTCCCGCGAAGCACGAGGGCGGGCTGATAGGCTGGCTCTGAAGCGATCCATGAACTGCCGCTGTCCAAAAGCCTCCTTGAGTCATTCTTTGGCCGCTGTATAATCAGCCTGAACAGTAAGAGGAAGGCTGTCCCACAAAAGAAATGCTGCGTTGCTCAGTTGCGTCGGTAGAATCCGCGCCAGCTCATAATTATAGAACACAGCGCCATCTCCATCTGTGAGCGCTCTGACCGCGACCTCGAACTGCCGTGCCCAACATAGAAAGCTCTGCTTCTCGTCACCGGAGAATGGCGGCAGTAACTCAATTCTCACGTGTCTGTTAATCTTGTCGCGGTCCCGTCTCGAATATAAATCATCCTCGTCTTTACACCACATGATGGCCGCGACAACGTTGAACCCGCGCGTGCTAACTCCACTAAGAAATTTTGACTATAAACTAACTAGTTAAACAGTCGCCGTGACACTGAACCACATAAATGCGAATAAAACAAATCAAAACCGCTGCCACCAATGTGACCGAGCATTCGTGCCGGGTTCGCCTAAACACTTAGGAATAAGAAAACAATAAAAACGAGAGCGTCTAAACTCTTCTTTATTATCCGTCACCCCAGAGAGAGAACTCAAAAACCCGCGACACTCTAGAGAAGAAAGTGCGCACGCCCATTGCCTATCTATGGCAAGCCCCGAGGGGATAAATGCATTACACACACACACACACATAACGAGCGCCCATACATCAAGAATTAGTGCAATATAACAATCAAATAAAGTCTGTTACATTAATAATATTAATAACTAAAAAAAAACAGGGCAGTGTGCCAAATCAGCCGCCAGGCCACCGGGAATTCGCCCGGTGCTCCTGATGGCCAGTCCGGGCCTGCATCCTCAATATGCTTCATTGCATTTCAGCCCGCAAACATGATGTGTGAGCAGTTGCGAGCGCGGATGGGGGAATGGCACGTCGTTTTTTTTTTTTGTGAGCAAATGGGATGGTGCCCCCCTGGGAGTTGGTGCCCTGTGCAAACTGCGTACTCTACGTATAGGGATACTGGTTGTATCAATTGCAGTGCGCTTCAGAAAGCATCTGAAATCAACATCTAAGATAAGTGAATACTCTTTTACGGATATCACTGTGCATATTGCATGGTCCGCCTAATCAATTTCTAAATGAGCAACCATAAACAAGTTTAAACTAAGTATCATGTGTAAGTATAAGTATAAGCAGTAGCATTTACGCATCTGTGTTTATACAGCTGCAGCAGCAAGCAGTCTGTAATTGTTCTGAGGACATGCCGAGAATGGGGCTCTCTGATCACTGTTTAGTTCATCTTATACCGACCTACAGGCAGAAACAGAAATCAGCTAAACCTGTATTAAGGACTGTAAAAAGATGGACTAATGAAGCAGAGCAGGATTTACAAGCTTGTTTTGACTTCACTGATTGGAGCGTTTTTGAATCTGCTGCCACCGATCTGGATGAGCTCACAAAGACTGTAACATCTTATATCAGTTTCTGTGAAGATATGTGCATTCCTACCAGGACTCATTTAACCTACAACAACGACAACCCATGGTTCACTGCAAAACTCAGACAGCCCCGTCAGGCCAAAGAAGATGCTTACAGGAAGGGGGATAATGTCTTGTATAAACAGGCTAAATACACACTGGAAAAGGAGATCAGAGTGGCAAAGAGGAATTATTCTGAAAAAATAAGGATTAAATTCTCTTCCATTGACTCAGCATCAGTGTGGAAAAGTCTGAGAGGAATCACCAACTACAAGACACCATCCCCCAGCACGGTGGAGAATCAACAACTGGCATACGATCTGAACGAGTTCTACTGCAGGATTGAAAAAACACCCCACACCCGCCCTGAACACCTCTCCATACAA
>JADLZN010007767.1:0-26097 GCA_018155175.1 Sinocyclocheilus anophthalmus | reverse complement strand
AAAATATTAATTTAATGCAGGATCTAGAAAAAATCAGATTGTGATTTAAACCAGAAAAATTTTAAATAAATGATCAAAAATTTTTTTTTAAAGTTTGGGCTCCTAAAAATTAGATCACTCTCACCCAAAGCAGTAATTGTAAATGAAATGATCACAGATAAAAGTTTTGATGTACTCTGCTTGACTGAAAACTGACTAAAACCTAATGATTATATTGATCTAAATGAGTCTACTCAACCCAAGCTACTGTTATAAGCATGAACCCCGTCAGACTGGCCGTGGCGGCGGTATTGCAACAATATATAGTAATATTCTCAATGTTACTCAAAAGACAGGATACAGGTTCAACTCATTCGAAATACTAATGCTTAATGTTACACTGCCAGATATGCAAAATAAATCTATCGTATCTATTGCTCTGGCTACTGTGTATAGACCACCAAGACCGTATACAGATTTCCTAAGAGAATTTGCAGATTTCCTCTCAGACCTATTGGTTATTGTTGATAAAGCACTAATTGTCGGAGGTTTTAACATTCACGTTGATAATACAAATGATGAATTAGGACTTGCATTTACTGACCTAATAAAATCTTTTGGAGCCAAGCAAAACGTCACCGGGCCCACTCATCATTTTAATCATATGCTAGATTTAATTATCGCATGGAATTGATCTTACTGATATATATATCGTACCTCAAAGTGATGATGTTATTGACCATTTCCTTGTATCGTGCATGCTTCATATTACTGATATTAACTATTTGGTTCCGCGTTATCGTCCGGGCAGAACTAGTGTTCCAGCCACCAAAGACAGATTAACAAATAACCTGCCTGATTTATCTCAAATGTTCTGTGTACCCATAAGTACACATGGAGTAGATGAAATGACTAGCAACATGGGCAATATCTTTTCTAATACATTAGAAGCTGTTGCAGCCATTAAATTAAAAAAGGTTAGAGAAAAACGTATTGTGCCATGGTACAACAGTAATACCCATTCTTTCAAGAAAAAAACTTGTAGTCTTGAGCGAAATTGGAGAAAAACTAACTTGGAAGTTTTTTGAATTGCGTGGAAAAACAGTATGTCCTGCTATAGACAGGCTTTAAAAGCTGCCAGGGTCGAGCATATCCACAAACTCATAGAAAATAACCAAAACAACCCTAGGTTTTTATTTAGCACAGTGGCTAGATTAACAAATAACCAGACGCCAACCGATTTAAATATTCCCTCACAGTTTAATAATAATGACTTATGAATTTCTTCACTGATAAAATAAACAACTTCAGAAATACAATAACAAATTTAGATTCTACAGCGTATAATACTTCAGCTTCATTAATCGCACCAAAAGATAAACTGCAGTGCTTTACCGCTATAGGACAGGAAGAGCTAAATAAAATCACTGCATCTAAACCAACAACATGACTGTTAGATCCTGTACCCACTAAATTAATAAAAGAGTTGTTACCTGTAGCAGAAAAAACGCTTCTCAATATTACTAACTCGTCGTTGTCTTTAGGTCACGTCCCAAAAACATTCAAGGGTTCGGGGGACTCTTTGGGGGTGGCGGTCTATTAAGCCTTATTTTTTTTTTATTAAGAAACCATAACTAGATCCTAGTGAACTGTCAAATTACAGACCTATTTCAAATCTTCCTTTTATGTCTAAGATTTTAGAAAAAGTTGTGTTTGCTCAGTTGTGCTCCTTCCTGCAAAAAATGATCTATATGAAGAATTTCAGTCAGGTATCAGGCCCCACCATAGCACAGAAACTGCACTTGTAAAAATTACAAATTACTTGCTTCTTGCATCAAACCAAGGCTGTATCTCATTGCTAGTTTTACTTGATCTTAGTGCTGCGTTCGATACTATAGATCATGACATACTCATAGATCGATTACAAAACTATACAGGTATTCAAGGGCAGGCTTTAAGATGGTTTAGATCCTACCTGTCCGATCGCTACCACATTTTTCATTTAAATGGGGAGTCATCTCAATGATCACCAGTAAAATATGGAGTGCCACAAGGAGCTGTCCTAGGTCCACTGCTATTTCCAATATACATGTTGCCCCTTGGTAATATTATTACAATATACGGGATTAGTTATTGTTTTAGGTTCTTTCCACTGTTTTTTGTATTGCTGAGGATAATCGACTATAGAACTATATATCTCAACGAGACCAGATGAAACGTCTAAATTATCTAAGCTAACAGAATGTGTTAAAAATTTAAAAGATTGGATGACCAATAATTTTCTCCTATTAAATTCGGATAAAACAGATATATTACTTATTGGACCAAAAGACAGTACACAGAATCTCGTGGATTACAATTTGCAACTAGACAGACGCACGGTTACTTCCTCTACAGTCAAAAAACTGGGTGTTATATTAGACAGCAACTTAACTTTTGAAAATCATATTTCATATGTTACAAAAACAGCATTCTTCCATCTTAGAAACTAGCCAAGTTACGAAACAGGTCAAGTCAAGTCAAGTACCGTTATTATATAGCGCTCTTTAACAATCACAGATTGTAACAAAGCAAATGAACAGCAGGAATTAGCGAAATAGTGCAATAATGCAAAATGACAATAGTAAAAAAATGACAATTTTTCAGTTAAAGACAGTTCATCAATGAATTCAGTGATGTCAACATCCAGCTCAGTTTAAATAAATATCTTTGCAATCATGTCAACGATATCGTCGGAAATGAAGTGTCCCCAACTAAGCACGCCAGAGGCGACAGCGGCAAGGAACCACAACTCCATCGGTGACAGGAATGGAGAAAAAATCTTGGGAGAAACCAAGCTCAGTCGGGAGGCCAGTTCTCCTCCGACCAGACGAACCAGCAGTACGGAAAAACCAATTTAAGACGTAATAAAACAGACGATAAATAATATTAACAGCAATTATTATATGTTGCGATCAAACTTATAGCAGAATTTGGTAGTTCTGTATGTTTTTTCATGGTTGGCATCATCTGAGGTCCTATGAGGGGGTTGGCATCATCTCTTCTCAGGTGTTTGGATCCAGATGACGTTGTGTAAATCCTAGTTACCAACGGGATGTTTTTAATCCGTGGCAAAAAACAGAGAACAAATACAAACAATAATTAGCGTAGCTGCTGTTCAACCAAGCAAAATATGATTGGTTATGAAACATGATACCTGTTTCTGATGCAGTAAAAGCTAGTTCATGCATTCATGACATCTACTGGACTATTGTAATGTACTGCTAGCTGGTTGTCCTGCATCTTTAATAAATAAGCTAGAGTTTGTCCAAAATGCAGCGGCTAGAGTCCTTGCCAGGTCAAGAAAATATGATCATATTACCCCAATTTACAGTCTCTGCACTGGCTACCTATTAAGTTCCGTAAAAGTTACAAAATATTATTACTTACCTAAAAGGCCCTTAATGGGTTAGCTCCTGCACACCTAACTAGTCTTCTACCACACTACAATCCATCACGCTCCCTAAGGTCAAAACTCTGGACTCAAAAACCTCTGGGCGCAAAACTCTGGGTAGTACCTAGGATAGCAAAGTCCACTAAAGGAGGTAGAGTTTTTTTGCATTTGGCTCCCAAACTATGGAATAGCCTTCCTGATAATGTTCGGGGTTCAGGCACACTCTCTCTTTTTAAATCTAGATAAAAGAGAAATCTCTTTGGCCAAGGATTCAAATAATGCATCTCATAATCTTTTACTGCCGTTATATCTAATCAAATGCACATTATCATTAGTTTGGGTTAAACAAATCATTTTAGCTTGGTTGGAACAGCAGCTACACTAAATATGTCTCTATTTGTTTCTCTGTTTCTGACACGGGATTGACATTCCGTGGTAACTAGAATTTACACAAGCTTCAGTCTGGATCCAGAACACCTTAGAAGAGATGATGCAAACCCTCAGAGGACCTCAGATGATGCTACACCCATGAAACAACTTACAGAACTACCACATTTTGCTATAAGTTGATTGCATCATATAATAATCACTGTTAATAGTATTCATCGTCTGTTTTATTAAGTCTTAAATAGATTTTTCCATAAATTTCTGCCATATGTACATAAACTGACAGTCACCACCGATAAGCTACCACTAAATATTGTAGAAAATTAATTTGCTGTAAAGATGCTTTGCAATGATTTGTATCGTGAAAGCGCTATACAAATAAACTTGGACTTGCCACTCTCTACAGAAACAAAACACACACACACCAGTAAGGGTGTGACGGAGGCAATCAGAGGGACACGTCAGCGGAGTATGTCCAAGCAAGCAGGTGTTCACATGACACCACAACATTCACTGATGCCATTCAGGACAGTTTTCATGACACAAACCAAATTACAGTTTTTTACGATTGCTTACACACTAAAATTAAACTTTTCCAACAATTAGCAAAACCTTACACTCAAGGAGCAAAACACAAGGCTAGATTTGCACAACTGTAAGCACACTGTCAGCTTCACACTATTTGCAAAACATTACACACAGTGATTTGCAAAACACTAAACACACTTGCATACATCAAACACAGAAGTATATCATGATGTCACTTCCTTACAATTCCAAAGCACTGACTGTCAAATTACCACACCTATGAGCCAATCTGTTAAACACAGCCATCAGGTGCACAAACACATGATTGCTAAACTGTAGACACACCAATCAGGTTTAAGCACTATAAAAATGCAGCAGGTTGGTTCACCTGCCTTCAACCAAAATGAAAGGAGTCAGAAGAAGTGAGGGTGAGAGGAGGAGTACACAGAAGAGGAGGAGGAGGAGGCGGCGGTGGCAGAGGCGGAGGTGGAGGCAGACCTGAAGCAGGAGGAGAACGTGCACAAAGAAGAAGAGGACCAAACTTATCAAATGACATTCGTGCAACACTAGTGGACCATGTTGTGAACCACGGATTGACGCTGAGGGAGGCTGGACTGAGAGTTCAGCCAAATCTTAGCAGATATACAGTGGCATCTGTCATAAGGACTTTTCGACAGGAAAACGGGTAAAAGATCTGTCTACAGTTACAGTAATCAGCCGCTTATTGTATGCACCATATCAGCACTTGTGATACTCCTTCCTGTGACATTGTACAGTAAGTTACATGTATTATTCTCTACATAGGATTGAGGGTCGGGAACGACAAGGAGGAAGGGGGCCCATATTCACGCAAGAACAAGAGAGAGAGATAATAAACATGGTTTTGGCCAATAATGCTATCAGGCTCAGAAACATTATCGGTGACCATGCCATTTTCAATAATGTCCATCAGGTCTCTCAGTCAACACTGGCACGCATCCTGAAGCGACATCAGGTTCAAATGAAACAACTTTATCGAGTGCCTTTTGAGCGGAATTCAGAGAGGGTCAAACGACTGCGGCATGAGTATGTGGAGGTTTGTAATGTTCACTTTAGCACTGTGATGTTGCATACTCCACACATTACTTTTTTACATTGACTGTAATATACTAGACCTATCCTGTACTACACAATGTTGTCTTTCACTGTATTTCAGAGAGTTTTGCAGATGGATGCTGAGGAAATCCTGCATGAATTCATATATATTGATGAGGCAGGGTTCAACCTCACAAAAGCAAGAAGGAGAGGCAGAAATATCATTGGCCACAGGGCTATAATCAATGTCCCAGTGTAACGTGGGGGTAACATCACCCTTTGCACTGCCATTTCACAGCATGGGGTTCTCCTCCATCATGCCAAAATGGGCCCTTACAACACACCTCACATTCTCACATTTTTGGACCGATTGCACCACATCATCTCAGCAGGTAATGAAATGCACCAGATACAATACACTGTCATCTGAGACAATGTGTCATTCCAGCGCTCTGCTTTGGTCCAGAACTGGTTTCAACACCATCCACAGTTGACAGTACTATACCTTCCACCATACTCTCCGTTTCTAAACCCTATCGAAGAGTTTTTCTCTGCATGGCGGTGGAAGGTTTACGATCTCCAGCCCCAGGCTCAGGTACCCCTCATTCAGGCCGTGGAGGACGCCTGTGACCAAGTCGACGCCGCAGCTGTGCAAGGATGGATTCGACATTCAAGACGGTTCTTCCCGCGTTGTCTTGCTAATGAGGATATTGCTTGTGACGTTGATGAAATTCTCTGGACAGATCCAGCTAGGCGAAGAGATAATGTATAGTATGTTTACTGTAGTATTTTCTGTACAATATTGTCAGTTTTTTCAGATTATTTTTTATGTTTGTTGTTATTTACTGTAACTGTAACCTGTACTGGATACAGTATTTTACGTGTGTCTGTTGTTTGCTGAGCTAACAGTGTTACGCACACTACTGTAGTAGCATGACAACTGGAACATGTTTTGTTGTGATTCTCCATGTTGACTGATTGGGGGATAGGATATAATGTGAGTTAGTTGGGGCTATTGTGTCGTCAGTCTGGCGCTTGTCTGTTGTCGGGCTTGGGAAATATGGTATAGTTGCACTTTCTCTGTGTATCATTACAGTACTCTAATCACTGAGCATTAGACTTACTAACGTTGTTTAGGTTCGCAACAGCAGTGGTAACTGGTTCAAAACAGTTAAAGTCATATAAAATGTGTTTGATGGTATACCAAATAGTGTTTTATAAAGTGTGGATAGTTTTGACAAAGGGTCCATTTCAAATGCTCTGAAGTGTGGTGCTACTTGGTGTGGAGTTGGTAATATGTGTAGGTTTTGACAAACTGGGCCCTGTTTTCCAAAATTATGTGCTTAAGCAATCGTTTAAAAACTGTAAACATCTAATGTGCGAAAGAAAAGTGTATAGAGAATGATGAAACAGAGAAATTAGTATTACATGAATGTATATATATTTTAAATTATAAATTAAATTAATTTAAAGATATTCTCAGACTGATCAGCGCTGTAATTGTTAATAAACAAAAGCAGTTTTTTCATTTGCAATTTAAGCCTATTAAATGTTAAAAAAATCTAACTGTCAAATATATTGTTAAATGACTATAATTTATTTTCTTACTCTAAAAAAAACTTCAGCTGGCTTATCAGTATCAATACTGGCCTTGATAATATGTTATTAATAAGCTGTTAAACAGATATTATTTAGTAGTATGTAGTGTTGATTCTACATTTTTGGGGGGGACACAGTTTGCAAGTATATTTGAGTTTAATATTAATCATGATTAATCACTTAAAACTCTGATTAATTGCTTATAAATGTGAAGCGTCTCGCATCCCTTATATAAATTAAATCAGTTCATAAAATGCATAATATCAAATATAAAGAAGAAACAATGCATGCTCTTTGCCATCTTGTAATCTCTCTGTGATGAATGCTGCAGTCAGAATTCACAGGGCGAGTAGAGTACGTCCGATTTCTCCTCCATCACTCCATTGCAGTATCTGACAGGAGCCGATCACATGCGCTTCACTGACCGTCGCTGCTCGTTTAGCTAAAGTTAAACTCTTCTTGTTTTTGTTGTGTTCCTGGACGTCCACATTGTGCCTCGACAGTCATCACCCGCCTTCGTTAAAATTAATGAGATTGTGCCGCTTGTAGTGTGAACAGGGCAATGATCTAAATATCACACATTTTTATGTCTCAAATCATACAACAGCAACAACATCTTACCTTGTATTTGAGATCATTTTGTAGAGGGAATCCGAAGTATCGCTCTGTAAAGGCTGACGCTGCATAGAGAAACACAATGATCAGACTAGTGAGGGTGTGTGTGTGTGTGTATGTTTACAGGTTTGTCCTCCATTATAAGGACCAAATGTCCCTACAAAGATAGTAAAATCTGACATTTTTGACATTGTTTGTCCATACAGTGGTGCCCATGAGGGGAAAAGTTATTAAAAATACTAAATTGTTTATCTGGAAATTTAAAAAAACTTTTATTGTATAAAATCAATAAAAGGCTGTGGCAAATCCCCACAAAGATAGCTGTACAACTGTACAAACGTGTGTGTTTGTGTGCATGATGAGTGTGTGTGAGAGAGTGAGTGAGAGAGAGAGTGTGTGTGTGAGAATGTGTGTGTTTGTGTGCATGAGGAGTGTGTGGGAGAGATGAGTGAGAGAGAGGTGTGGTGTGTGTGTTTGAGTGTGTGTGTTTGTGTACATGATGAGTGTTCTGATGTGTGTGTACCATAATGGTTTTTCTACTGTACAAACTCTGTTTTCTTTACCTTATACACCAACCCCACACCTAAACCTACCACTTACAGGAAACTTTCTGCATTTTTACAATAAATAAAAAAGATCATTGTGTATGATTTATAAGCTTGTTTCCTCAATTTAGGTCCCCACGGTGACACAAGTCCCCATAAGTTGGTGTGTATTCAGGTTTAAGTCCCAACCAGGATAGAAAAACATGCACACACACATTCACACACACACTTTTTGTGAAAAGTGGGGACATCCCATAGGCGTAATGCTTTTTCTACTGTACAGACTGTATATTCTATTGCCCTTTACCAACCCTACCCTAAACCTACCCCTCACAGGAGACTTGGTGCTATTTCAGATTTTCAATACACTCATTCTGTGTGATATATGCGTTTTGAAAAGTGGGGACATGGGGTAATGTCCTGAAAGTCACCTTCTCCTTGTAATACCTAAGTCATACCCTTGTCATTATACAAATTTATGTCCTCATTTGTCACAAAAACGTACACACACACACGCATACACATCTGCAAAACACTTCTGAAATCACTTCACAAAAACATTAGGTTTTGATCTTGCAGAGCCCGTTTCTATTCTGTAACAGAGTCAAACTTTAATCATAGCCTGTACAGGTTTTTTTTTTAATCTTGGTTTTTCTAATAGAGATGCAGTTTATTTAAAGGAGTCATATGATGCGATTTCAGTTTTTCCTTTCTCTTTGGTGTGTTACAAGCTGTTTTTGAATAGATAAGATCCCTAAAGTTGCAAAGACTAAAGTCTCAAAACCAAAGAGATATTCTTTATAAAAGTTCAGACTCGTCCACGCCCTCCTAAAACACCTCATTCTAACACGCCCCACTGTCTACGTCTCTGTGTGGGAAGATTTGCATAACACCGGCCAAATGTTCACGCAAAGAAAGAAGCGTAACTTTGATTCTCGCCTGTAGGGTTGCTGCCGCTGCCGCCATGTCGTGGAGACGCTGTCTTCCAAAAGAGGACACGACTAGAAATCAGTGGTTAATTTGTTTTTGTATAACATTGTTCTAGAACAGTTCAAACCAAATATTCAGATGTGAGCAACGCATTTTATGGAGGACAAGGACTGTTTCCTGGGAGAGTAGCCTATAATGCCAGTGTTCTGACAAATAATGCTGACTCACAGTCTGTAAGTACGTTTTCATATTTAAAGGATTTGCCACTGACGATTCAAACGCGAGTTTGAGCAGTGTGAGTAGTAGCACTTGTTGTTTGTCATTTCTCCGATCACAAAATGCAGACATGGTTTTAT
This sequence comes from Sinocyclocheilus anophthalmus, assembly GCA_018155175.1. Classification (NCBI taxonomy): domain Eukaryota; kingdom Metazoa; phylum Chordata; class Actinopteri; order Cypriniformes; family Cyprinidae; genus Sinocyclocheilus; species Sinocyclocheilus anophthalmus. Next base: position 16,651 of record JADLZN010007767.1, on the reverse strand, counting down.
GTTTATGTGGCGCGACGCAACGCAACACGTAAAAGGACAGTATAAGTCATCAGTGGTGGCTCGTGGGTTATAAAATAGAGGAGGCACACTAATTGTATTGGTCTGGGATCCCTGCTGATTTTTATAATAATTATTATTATTTGCTTAACCACTATAACCACTATAAAATGGCTTTTTGGTTGCTTTTAGTCAGAAAACATAAAGAAAACGACATACATACAGCAAGATAATATAATTTCACTTACCTGGCCTATAACTTGAAGCAAACATCCATCCCTTCTTAAAGGTCTGTGTTAAAAGAGAGCTGCCTGTTGCGCCATTTAATTAAGCCGACTGCTGTTGTCACGAATCCGATCTATAAACTTACGTTCACGCACCACCAGAGGTCACCTGCTCTCCACATGGACTCTCACACTACACAGACTGTTACACATCACCCTGGACTACATTTCCCATTCTCCATTGCACTAATCACAAGCCCACCTGAAGCCAGTCACACACAGCTGCTACCAATAACACACCTTATATAAATCAGTCTCACACCACCATCCAACGCAGAGTATTGTTTAGCGCATATCACTCACCTAGTGATAGCTACTTTACAGAACCTGCTTTTAATTCTAGTCTTAGCTTAGTCTTGCCTTGTCTGTTTTCTCTGTTCTGATCATTGCCTGTGTATTTCGGATTACCCCTTCATCTCGCTCTGTTTGGATACTGTTTATCCCTCGCCTGGATCATCGCCTGTGTTTTGAATTTACCTTTTGGATTACCCTGTTTGGACTTTGTTCACCGAAGATCGACCCCACGCACGTTCATTGGACTATTCTTGTGTCTTGCCCTCAATATATCTGTTTGCCATCGTCTGACCCTTGCCTGTTTTGACCTTGTCCTAAAATAAAGCTTGCAAATGGATCCACATGTCTCAGGTTCTCGGTCGTTCCCGGTTACAGCTGTAGCTATATCCAGTTTAGGCTGTCCTAAATTTATATATATACTGTTTCAAGATAGCTTATGTCCCCACTGAATGAACAAATGCCTCGTTTGTAATGGGTTTTATTGGTGTTGTCTCATCGCGTCGGGACAGGCAGCACCGATTTGGTAAGGGGCGTAATTTCCGTCACACGCTTGAGGTATTCGGCCAATCACAACGCACTGGATAGCAGGCCAATCAGAGCACACCTTGCTTTTCAGACCGATGAGCTTTGTAAAAATCGACGCGTTTCAGAAAGGCGGGGCATAGAGGAGAAACAATAATGTACAGTATGTGGAAAATTTGTTTTTTGAACCTTAAACCGCATAAACACATTTCATTACACCAAATACACAAAATAATGTTTTTTTTAGCAACGTCATATGACCCCTTTAAAGCAGCTGATTTGGTTAAATATCTGTGCTTTTTTGGGCAATTTATTCAAATGTGCATAGTGTAAAGTCACATACAATTATTATTTGATTTGACAGTTTTATGGTTTCCGGCAGTCACGTAAAGGATAGATTGCATTCTGTCATCATTTATTTTCCATCATGTCATTCCAAACCTGTATGACAGACATTTTTCTGCAGAAGACAAGCAGATATTTTGAGAGATGCCTCAGTGTTTGTTTTTGTCCGTACAGTGAAAGTCAACATTCTTCAAATTATCTTATATTTTGTTCAGTAGAAGAAAGGAAGTCATACAGGTTTGAAACGACATGAAGAGTGAGTAAATTTAAGACAATTGAATTTCTGGGTGAATGATCCTCAATGGAATTGTGGCAGACACTAACCTCACCTTGCCCAAAACCCCAACTCTTCCTCCATCAATATACGGCTGCTCCATCAGATACCTGCCACAACATAAACACATGTGGACAAATGTAATGCTAATATGTGGAAAAAACTCATATAAGATCATCGTTATATGCACAGTAGCAGAGATGATGTTCATGTGGCCTGTGAATTTACACAAAACCTTTTACATCCACAACCAGATTCTACATCTCCCCATGAAGTCGAGTCCTGTGCAAAAGCCTACATTAACACATCAGATGCAGAAACATTTGTTTTAAGATGGTTATTTATAATGTTTGCTTTAGTGTGCCAGTAGAAAATATCAGTTTTAAATTTCATACAAAATGAAAAATCAGTGGAATAATACATTATATTCTGAAGAAATTTTTTAATTTTAAAACAGATATTTCTTTCTGGCACACTAGAGCAAAGGATATGTAACATCTTAAATGTTTTTGTGAAGCATCTAATGTCTCTCATACTTTTGTACAGTAGCGCCGGGGGGGCGCGTTTGTTGATAGATGGAGGTTTGAGGCTCAGCACATCTGGTCCTCCATCTCCACGAGTCCCAAACGCTGGTAAATGTCCTGGAGGATCTGCTGGCCCTGAAAGCCGCTTCCCCTGCTGTCCAGCCGGGCCATGATCACACCATCACAGCTGACCAGCACATCAGCCCAGTCCAGACGAAAGCGCCTATGCACCGATGACCACCGGGGTCAGAGTCCCGGTCTCTCACCCACACACACACCACACAAACACACACACAAACAAAAACACACACACACACACACACACAAACACACACACCACACACACACAGGACAGCAGATCAGGGGAGGGGACACTGATGCGGCTTGATCATACTAGTGATTACCAAAACTGGCTTCCTAAAAAAGAGCTAGGAGAGAAGTTTCTCTCTCACTGAATATTTTTGGTGAGTAAAATAGTTTGTAATATAATATTTCAGCAATAAATCAATAAATAATAAAAGTGTGTGGTATCCAAGTTGCTAAATAGTCTTCTTAATAAAACAATACACGTTAGATCCTTTGATTCCATTAGTTACAGACATTAATGAACATTTACATGTTGATTAATGTCAATTAACACGTTGATTGGATAGTAGATGATTATTTCTGCACTGATTTCTACACAAGAGAAGGACTTCAGGCATTTAAATAATCTTGTGAGACTCTAGGTCAAATTATCCAAAGATACGTTAAATGGTTGGTGTTAGGTCACTGCGACACCAGCTGGTTATAATACTATAGAAATTTTTCCTTTACAGATCCTTAATGAAATGTGTGCTGCTGCAGGAGTGGATGCTGTTTACTCTCTTCAAACTGTATATTTGTGTGTGTATGTGTGTGTGTGTGTGTGATCGTACAGCAGCAGCAGGACAGGATGCTGTTTACTCTCCTCAAACTGCGGAGGGAAGCTGAGCTCGAGTTTTAGTGCTGTAAACACACATTAAACACACATCAGTCACTTACAGCAAAAACACAACCGGAACAAACGATCTTAAACTACATTCAGACTGCAGGGAAAAAGCTGATGGTTTTTTTTTTTTCGTATTTGTGCTCTTTTTTTTTCTTGTAACGGTGTGAACGGCACAAACCACATGCAATCTGAGGCATCATCTACAAAGCGTGCATATGCACAGATTTAATGTTAAAGTGTGCATATGCTAAAATACCCGCCAACAGTCATATTTCTAGAAAAAGTAGTTGATGTGAACGAGTGCTTAGCATCACGTCAGGGTCTAAATAGGTGAACACACTTCTCCTTGTGGCAGAGAGTCACAGTACTGCAGGTATTTGGAAATCTGAGCAATTCTTGCTGCTTGCCATTCTCAAGTAAAGGATCTGGATGTTGACTGGTGCTCTTTGATGTCACCTTATAAGGGTCATTTCTGGTATTTGGTGCCTTTTTGTGTCCCAAGTAAAGATCATGATCTTATATATATATATTCTTTATTCTTTTTTGACCTGTAGTCAATCATTACAACGGATGAAGCCAGTCACAACTTTTTCACCAGATAAGCTTTTAACGGACAAACAGACAATATTGTGTACACATTGACCTTACACTAAAATCATAAGACTTTCAAACTGTAGCTCATTTGTCCTTTACACCTTTACAGGGTGAACATTTTTGCTCTTCCATTTTGTTTCATAAATGCTTCAGTTTATTTGCCTGAGGTTTTATCAAAATAATTTTTTCAAATGTCACCTTGTATATACCGGACACCAAGATTTACGCATAAATGAACATGTAAACACTGACTTCAGGGGCCTCCGTGTTCATAGTGTATAGTGTAATTCACTATAATAATGTGTTTCCTGACATCTTTGCCTTATTGAAGGGTTAGTTCAGGACTGTGAAATCTGATATTAGCCACATATAAACAAAATATTGTGAACAAATAGGAAAAAATGGTTATGCGTATGGTGATGATGATGATGAAGAGTATTCTTCAAAAATATCCTGGGGCCAGTTGTGTGGGCTTTGCAACATTCAGCTTTACGATAAATATTTACACCTGCTGCACCAACTATAACTATGACCAGGCACAACTACGCCCGGCGTAGATGATGCGCATCCATGCCAACACATTCTCCCGCAGTGATGGCTGAGACGACTTCACGCTGCAATGGCTACAACTACTAATAATAAAGAAATTAATTGCTCAAGGCGTCATAACAAGTGAAGCCACCAATGATTACATTGAAGTTACAAAACATTTCCTAACAAGTCTGCATTTTTCTATCTGAAGTCTCCCTGCACATTCTCATGACATATTTCTTCAAACAAAAATCGTAAAACTTTGGATTACCCTGTTTGGACTTTGTTCACCGAAGATCGACCCCACGCACGTTCATTGGACTATTCTTGTGTCTTGCCCTCAATATATCTGTTTGCCATCGTCTGACCCTCGCCCGTTTTGACTTTGTTCTAGAAATAAAGCTGAGATGATCCACTGTTCACGTCTCGTTCGTTTCTCGTACAGATGTAGCCTATTATACAGCTTAGTGTTTTCCGAAATTATATATATACTGTTTGAATGAGAGCTTGGTAAATTGTTGGCAATCAAATATTCCTACGCTTCATAATAAGTACTTGTCCTTATCAGCACAGTGGCAGACGTTCAAACTAATATCACGTAATTTATGTCTCTTTGTTGATTGGTTGATATCAGAAGGAGGCTAGCCTCCCTTGCGAGGGTTCTTTTCTCAACACTCCGAGGGAACACTCGATGCTGATTGGCTAAATTTCTAATTTTTTTTTACCAACAGAGGCAGGAGAGCTCACTTCTCCCCCGGCCTCCCCCTACCCTTCTCTATCATTAGCGGTTGTAATTACATCAGCAGATTCTGCACATTCGCGATAGAAAAGCTGCGCTTTCACGTTATGGTATTACAACTATGAAATTACAAACAAAAAAATACACATACTGAGACATGAACTGAAATGAATTGTGAATTTTATTAACATTAAATCGACCTCCTCCCATTTTCACCTCAAAATTATGGGGAAGCTCTGCCCATAACTATACCCGGCGTAGATGATGCGTGTCCATGCCAACACATTCTCCTGCAGTGATATTGGAGACGACATTCACGCTGCAATGGCTACAACTACTAATAATAAAGAAATTAATTGCTCAAGGCGTCATAACAAGTGAAGCCACCAATGATTACATTGAGTAAAAATTTCCTAACAAGCCTGCATTTTTCTATCTGAAGTCTCCCTGCACATTCTCATGACATATTTCTTCAAACAAAAATCGTTACAACATACACTCCTCAGGCTCCAACTCTTTGTAACATTATACGGAAATATTGGCATATTTATACAATCAGACCCAGGTCTTTAAAAAATGTCTGAACACCCCCCATTAATGTCTTTTCGAAAAGCAAGAAGTTTAAAGAGCTCTTTAGTTAAGGCCGATGTTCGCACTAGTCCCTCTAAGTCTCTACCATTTACAATTCCTCCAGGTAACTATAAATGTGGAAATTGTACTCAGTGTCAGTACACCAGGAGATTAAAACATTTTCCACATCTAGAACAGGCAAAAACATATTTACAGAAAATGACATCACTTGCAATTCCTGTAATGTCATTTATGCTATACGGTGTCCATGTGGAATGCTGTATGTTGGTGAAACATCAAGAGAATTAAAAACTCGTATATGTGAACATCGTAGTGCTATAAGACGTGGGGACATGAGCAACCCAGTAGCACGACACTTTAAAGATTCTTCACATTCTATTTGTGAGTTTTTCTACTTTGGTATTGAACAAGTACATTCAGTACCCAATTTGTTTGGAAGTCACTCCCCTAATTGGCAGAGTGACACACCTGTTGCTGATTACAAGAATGTTTAAAGCATGGTTTGGTATTGCTGTTCTTGATATCTGATGAAGGCCTTGATAACGGCCAAAACGTCATTTTAATCAATAAAGTTTTCAAGAGTGAGTGCTGCACCTTTTTCAATTGATATTTCTTCTGACAAACAGTAAAAATGAAGGCGACAGGTTAAGGAAAATATAATGAATGTAATACATGGCTTCTCTATAGAGTTATTTTTTCTAACTGATTATCGAGTTTATGTACAATGAATGTCTTTCCTAAGGTAAATGTGACTTTACATGACATTGTTCACGTGTTTTACTGACGTCTTTCTGTGGTTGAAAAACAGATTGAGTGATTACATGAGACATCAACCATTTCAGTTCTGTTTCTTTCAACACTTTTCTGATGTTCATGTTTATTTTTCTTATAACTAGTAGTAAAGAGGAACAGATGATCTGTTCATGTGCCGCTTGAACTGAGGTGCAACAGTTAACACCACATTAAAGAGCAAAACCACATTTATAGTTTATATTTTGTGATAAAATTGACAATTTGAAAGCTGATACTTTATTTCTGATCAAAAGTAAGAAAGCACAAAAGTTATTGCGATTATTGGATGGCAGGCAAGACATGAAATATTTACAAGCATTTATACAGTCCCTTCAAGCAAGATGATGAATGGTACAGTTTCTTTGAATAATCCCAGATCATATGTAATATTTTACTGCATAATTACATACAGAAATATATTTTGTGTTAGGTCAGTTACTGTCAGCAGTGTGGTATAGCCTACACTGAGCTTCACGATTGATATCACTTATCCTGCCTGAAAAGACCATAAACATTAAAGTTCACATCTGCAGTAATAACTGATTCACAGAAATGAATCCTAAAAACTAATAATGTCCGAGCAAATCATGACTTTTCACTTTACACCTACCTTTGACTAGGCGTATGATTTAGTCTCAGACGTAGCACTACACCTAGATGGTGCAACAGGTATTAATTCTAAAGTGAATTTTATGTCCAGTCTAGTCTTACAACCGGGTTTACGTCCAGCTGGTGCAACCGACCCCTGGTGTATTAGTGAATGGCTTATGTATTCCAGTGTATTTTGATCAATCTAATCTCCAGTAAATGTACCTTGATTTAAGAAAGTTTAAATATTTCAACTGGACAACAAGACACAAATACTGAGGAAGAATATAACTTTTTCCAGTCCTCTTATGGTTGCTGTGGAAGTTCCTCTACATTTAGTTCCCAAAGGACGGTTTGTTTCAGATCTCTCTTCTGGATCAAATGTGCCAGTGTCGTTTTCCTGTGATAAGCTTGAGGTTGTTCTTCACATGCTCTTCATCAGTCCTGTTGTAGTGTGCAAGATTTTTCACATGTGAGATCTTTGTTGAGCAGTCAGACTTCCATAGAGGAGGTTTAAAATATTTGGACAGGGTTTATTGTTGACTTGTCCGCTATGTTGTCTTCAGATTGGTTTACCTGTATCTTCTGTCTGACGAATGTTGTCCCGGTTAAGGGGACATGCTGTGCTTTTTTTCTCAAGTGTAATGCACTGATACGATGCTTTTCTGTTTTCATTCGTGGTCAGGGATGTGAGGTTTATAGCATCAGATGTTAGCAATCCATTTTCCACTGGAATTAGATGACTTCAGTCAGAATCTCTCATTATTCAATAGCAATACTTGGTATTTTTGCTTTTTTCTGGTAAAAATTAGGGTGTCTGGGAAACAGTAAAATCCAATCCATAAGATTGTGTTGTGGGTCTGGAGTTTGTTGTGCGTTACAATTAAACTCTTTTCTCCAGACTTTCCATTGCAGGACAAGGCTGTTGGTCGGGTTAGTTTCGGTTATGATGTCCAAGATGAAAATCTCATCATTGTCACATTCTATTGTTGCTTTTGTTTCCTGTTTGACAATTTGGTGATAGTGGTGATGGTGAAGATGACTGTGATGATGATGATGGTGATGATGATGACTTCATACCCTGGTTATTAATCTGTAAACTCCTGATTTATCTAACTGGAGTTTGTTTCTTTCTGAGAAATTCTCTGATCTCCAGACAAGCATCTATAGTCACGTGATCTACAGAGCAGAAGAGAAAGAAAACAAGACAGCTTAAGGTTCGATGTGTCCTGCCATTGTATAAAAAATAAATAATAAAAAATTGTTATTTTTTGTCCAGGAGTAACAGCAGTTTGTTAATTATATACTTCATTTTATTTTAGTGCCATTGTCTTTATCGACAGGACAGCACTGAGTAAATGGGAAAGTAGGGCTGAAAGAGGGCAGAGTTTGATTGTAGGGTGCTATGAAACCCATTTTACTTTTCCCCAAATTCTGATGTGTTTTCCATTTAAATTTTTTTTGGATTCAATTTTAATAGTTAAATAAATTTGACTAATAAAAATGTCTAATCAAGTTAATTAATACTTGAACAATTTAATAATTTATTATAATTCTAACTGTTTTATTTTTTCGAAATGTTGTCTATTTTTTCCAGATTCTGTGTTTTATTGTTTAATACAGTTTTATTATCAAAAACATTAGTAATCAAATTAATGCATTAACAATCTTTTAAAATGTAATTAAATGAAGTTCCTTTTGGCAAAGTGCAACTAGAGTTTCAATTACTATTTAAAATATTGATGAAAATTGTGATATTCTTTAAAAATAATGTTTTAATAAACTGTATTATTATTACTGTTATAAGATTTACATTCTGCTTTACAATAGTAATATAATCTGTAACAATTTCTTCAAGTTAAGCCAAACTTCTATTTTGGTGGTTTGTCAAGAAGTTATTCATAAAGAAGACTCGTAGCCTTCTTGAGCTTACTTTTTAATTGTTTGTTCTTGTCAACCTCTCGCATTACTGAACTGGGTTTTGGTACATAAATGGGGTTCCTTTGAGCAAGTGGCTCTTATCTGTCACTCTGCCACCGATCTGATGAAGAACAGTCATTTGTGTGTGTGTGTGTGTGTGTGAATGTATGTTTGGACTCACCGCTCATGTTGCTGAGAAGGTGCACAGTGGTTTTGGGGATTCCTGGACCTGAATGTGAAACAAAGATGGTTTAAAGAAATCGTCTCAGGTTACGTATGTAACCATGGTTCCCTGAGAAGGGAACGAGACACTGCGTCTTCTAGAGGTCGCTATGGGGATCGCCTTCAGCATGACTGGTGTCTGAAGCATACATCTAAAAACGACAATAACATTGGCCGGCGACAGCCTATGGCGTATTAACCTGAAGCGTATCACAGTATAAAAGGGCGCTGGGATAACACGTCATCTGCTTCTTCGTCTGAAGCTTGCGTCCGCAGCATGGCAAGGAAACTAGAGGACGCAGGTCTCGTTCCCTTCTCAGGGAAACCATGATTACATACAAACTGAGACTTACCTTTAGATGGGAATTCAAACTGCGTCCTCTAGAGGTCGCTATGGAGAATGGTATACCCAGACCACCATGCTGAAGGGAGTGCATGCCAGAAAACCATGGTGAGCACTAAGTACCAACTCACATAGTCAGGGAGGTGCACCCAAAGGAGTCTTGAAGGCTGTCAGTGGAAAGATCCCCTTAAGCCAGGGCCGAGCTGCAATACTCTAGAAGAACTTAACCTGTTAAGGGCTGGCTAGGAAGACCCCCCCAAAACAGCCTAGGGCAGAGCTCAAGGTTTGGAATCAGAAGAAAGAGATTCCTTTGAGGGGATATGGCCAGGTGTCTAAAAAACCACACCAGACCCTGGCCTGCCACCCAGGAAGGCTACCACCGGTTCTAAATAAACTGCTCAAAGAACTGACTCGACAGATCTTTGGTAGCAACACCCTGCTCAGAAATGTATCAACAGAGATACATAGGTTGAGTGGATTACAAGGTGAGAACCGGGGCCTAAGCCAACTTGGAGAAAGAGAACGAGGCTGACAGCGCATAACCCTTACCATACAGGATTTTAGAAAGAACGCAAAAAGCTTAATGTGCGAACTTAACACAGTGTGGATTTTAGAAAGTGCACAGAAGTTTAGCGTGTGCACTTACCTTAGTATGGATTTTACAGAGATCTGCTCACAGATGCCTAGAAGTCCTCAGACACTCAATCAGGAGCGGCAGGCTCAACTGCCTGGCTTGACCCGAATAGAGGCAGCTTATCAGGGAAGCAGCAAGCGGCCCAACTACCTGATGTCACTACCACGGAGCTCAAAAGCGGAGAGTTCAACCCCTGGCGAACAGAGAGAGGAGGACTCAGTCTGCCCAGGACCGGCGAGCTCAAAGGGACCCTCCCGCCGTGAGAGGAGCACAGAAATGGGATCCTGCTAGAAGGGGATCACACATTTAAAAGGGAACAACAGGCTCCCAACATAATGTCAACTGACCAAGGAGGTGACAGAGACGGGCCTAACACTCAGTAGTGGAGGTAAAGAATTACTACTACTCACGTTACTGTAATTAAGTAGTTTTTTCGGGTACTTGTACTTTTTTGAGTATATTTTTAAAGCTGTACTTTTACTTGTACTTAAGTACAAATTAAGCAAAATAATCTACTTCGTTACTTTTTAATCATAGTTCGTTACGGAGTACGCCCACAATTTTAATTGATATTCAAACCTTTGACGGCACTTCAGTAGCAAATAAAGACATCCGATCGTAAACTGACCAATAAAAGCCCTGATATCTGAAGTGGGAAAAGCCCGCTTTTCCAAGCTGCTTCTCTCTCTCTCTCCTCTCTGACAGTGAGTTTGACACGCATCCACCTCCTGTCAATTACAGAGTCTGAATGTCCTCGTGGGATTGCAGGTATTCCGCATAATTTTAATAATTCCCTGGCAAATGTGGCGAGCGCTTTATTGTAACATGAGAACACAGTCATGTAATCGCAGAAAACTGGATGCGAGCTCTCAAATAGGCCTAACTTATACAAATGAACTGCCTGTCCTCTCACTCCGATATTGCTTGTGCGCAGACTGTGCAATCGCGATCTCTCCATGCTTTTTAAAGTAGAAATCATTTCTCTTTGCTCCTGGATTAAACTTTGTCAAAAGTTATCAGAATAGATCCACGCCTGACCGATGAAAATGCTACTGGAAATTTTATTGGCTGTAAGTGAAGTGCACCAGAAAGTCTTTCAACAATCAAAGATGGAACTTTAATTTCTTTACAATGTAAGTTTATCATAGAAATGTTTTGGAATGGGATATTTGTCTGATTTGTACATATAAATATCCTAGTCTGCCTAACTGCATCACTACACTGTACAGTCATTACAGGTCAAAGCCATCTGATGTTCCATTTATCTAAATAAATAGGTCTAACATATATATGGCTCTTAAATCACTGCTTATAAAAATTCAGTGTTGTCATATTTCGGATACCTCAACAGAATTGAGGTCATTTGTTTTATAATTTTATTACTGAATGTGTACTTGTCTTTTTTTTTGTAAATTCAATTCAGTTTGAAATCAAGCTTCCTTGTGCTGTAAGCTTTTGCAACAAAGTTGCCCTATTTTAAAGACACAAATAAAAAGGAGCCAATGTTAAAGGCACAATATGTAAGATTTTTTTATTAAAATATCCAAAAACCACTAGAACAGTGTTATATATTTTGCTGACTTGTGTACATTATCCCAAATGTTTCAAAGAATGTTTAAATCCAGAGAAATAAGCAATTTTAACTAGTGACACGGAGCATGTCTATAGTGTCATTGTGTCGCCTGCCAATGACGTCATAACGTCTCGATTTCCGATTTTGTTTTGTAGAAAACATGAAAACACCAAACACCAATATGTTGTGCATTTTATTAGACAGGTTACGACCGCACAGAGTAGCATTATAACAGAACTTTCAAACGTATCTAGTATGATAAAACAGCGCTGCTTTACCCCACATACACACGACCGGAAGGAGTGGAAGCGGTCAACTATGGCTTAATAAAAGCTCCGCTGCTTTCGAGCCATGTGTCACGGTCGTTCAGCGGCCTCGTTTCGCTTCGACGGCTTTCAGCCTCACCCTGCTTCATTCTACTACGTTAATAAATCATTAGCTCATCTATGAACATGATTACTGCCCGAGTTCCGTCGGATTGCTTCGGCTGTGGGGATGAAGACCACAACTTCTATGATTCCACACTCAGTCACGGCATCATCAAAAACTATGCCTTTGCCTCTTTGTTTATTTTGAATAAGTGCCCTCTAGTGGAAAAAATTAAATTTTTTTAATGGTAATTGATCAATATTTATATGTATGTAAATAAAAGTCTATATTAAAATCTGTTCATCATATAAAGCGAAAGTGTCTTTTTAGAAGACTTGGATTAAACCAATTTCAAAGCTTGAAATAATGATTGCCTTGAATAAATGGATATACACATTTTTAAAAAATATTAAAATATCTATATGGCAGTATGTGTTAGTTTTGCTAATGGTATTGAAAATGATTAGTCGTCATGAAATCAAAAATGACCCTACTTACTTTTTAGTGCACAATACTAGTCTTGTGGTGAACAATTGAACTATGCAAGTCAATACACTGGGAAAAAAAATTGTCTGCCGTCGTAATCTTTAATCAAAAACTGAAAATTGGCTTCCGCTCTGAATGGCGTTCTGGCTCTGATGATGTCAGTTTGACGGCTTCGGCAGAATACTTCTTGTAAGTCATGAGTTAAGGACTGCTGTTTCCTGAGGTCCATGCCTAACTCTTTCAATGAGAATACTATATCAAAGCCATTTATGAGCATTATTGTATTAATATACATATTTAAGCCAAAAGCATTAAAAAAATGCTGTGCACACTAAAGTCTCTGTGCACACTACGGTCTCTGACACTAATATTTTAGCTGAATCACTGTCTGGCCATCTGGGATTTCAGTATGGAGATAAAGGTTAGGGTTATAATTTTTTCGATATTACATGACATTGTGGGTGTATATTAGCACAGTTTGTTGTTTTCTTGGGGCGTCTGGCAAACCGTTAGGACCCAGAAGCAGTGAAGCGTGATGTCAGAAGTGACAAGCAGATGGGCTATTCTTAACCACTCCTATCCAACCGTGAATCAGCTATGAGCAAGAGGTGGAGAGGAGGTGCACCACAAGAAAACCCCGCCCTTTATTCAATATTCTGTTTCACTTGGAAATACATCATAACACTGAAGTCAGTTGCAACTTCCGGTTCACGGGTATTTTGATATTGATATTTTTCAAGGTATTGAAGTTAGAAATTCCTGTAACATGACCACTAATTCACATACATTGTCAATAAGATAAAAGTGGGTTTTGTTCAAAGTAGATATTATCCACATATATCGTTGATATGAATGAATATTTTTTGGTAATTCATTAAATATCACCGACTAAAAAGTAACCAGTAACTAGTACTCTGAGTAGTTTTTGAGAGGAGTACTTTGTACTTTTACTTAAGTACTGTTTTGACACCAGTACTTTTACTTGTAATTGAGTATTATTTCAGCAATGTAACAGTACTTGTACTTAAGTACAAATTTTCAGTACTCTTTCTACCACTGCTACCACTTAGCTGGTCCTTCGGGAGCAGCGCTCTCGGCTCTCAAGCTGAAGCTGGCCCTTACAGCACATACTGGGAGTGACTCATAGCTAACCCTCACAGAGAGGGGAGCACTTCTCAGCTTGATCAGAAGGGGCCCAATAAGAGACAGGCCCCTGGTGCAGCTGGACACGATCTCATGCTCTCTATCTCGATAGAGCGCGTGGGTCCTGTTTAACCAGACCCGATAGAATCTGAAGAAATAGCGGGACCCAATAACCATTCATGCATATAGAGCTTAATGCTCATCAGAGCAGAAGCACAAAAACACAAATGCCTCTTACCTCAGGGAACGCAGTGTATTCCAGCCCACTCCACAGAGGGGTGATTACTGGTTCAACCATAAGGGCAGTGTGACAGTGAGGGCCCATGGGCCCGACCGTCTATGGAGCGTTGAGCTCCTCAACGCGTCAGCGAGAGGAGCTCTAGCTCAGAGAACGTGCATGAAGGATAAGAAACGATTCAAATCTCGGGAGACCCCTCAGGATGACAAATTAGTAGTTTGCACCTGGCCAGAGGATAGGGAGCATGTCGCGAAGCATGCACTCAGAAGAGTACTAGCCCACAAGAAGGACCCCGCAGGTCCTGAGGTTGCAGCATTATACTGGGGACCTGATGCTGGGAGGCTTCCTCAGAAGCCCAGGCTGTGTTTCCAAGCAGAAGATAATGGCTTTCACCAGCCTGGAACCAGAACCGATGAGTGAAACCATCACTGTAATCATTCAACAGCAGGAGGTCCTGACTTAGCAGGTGGGTCAAACCTAAAAGTCAGAAAAACAGAACAGGTCAGAGTAGTGCTGCAGGGAAAGGCTTGCATCGAATACACAAGAACTGGCAGTAGAGTAGATAAAAATGGATCGTACTCACCAACCATGGCTCCTGCGCATGACTGAGGCTCATGTATATAGGCTGGAGACGGAGGTGAAGTCCGAAGCCTGGACCTTCATGGAATGAAGGATTTAAAGGCAGCCGAGCGCGTCTTTGCCTCCTTAAACTTCACAACCACCTTCTTGACGAAAGTGCCGAAAAGCTCAGAAGGGGAAACCGGTGCATAAAGAAGAAAGCCCTTCTCTTTCGACCCGATATCCACCAGACTCACCCACAGATGTCTCTCCGTAACCATCATGGTTGCCATGGATCTGCCAATGGCAGTGGTGGCCTGCTTAGTGGCACAGAGAGCAACATCCGTGGTGCGACGCAACTCAGCCACCTCATCAGGGGATAGACCCTGCCTTTATCCAGGTCTTCCAACAGATCAGCCTGAAAAGCCTGAAGCACTGCCATGGTGTGCAACAAGACTGCAGCCTGACCTGCTGCTGCGTATGCCCTGCCATTCAAATAAGATGTATCCTGAAGGGGGTTGGAGAGCAGGGAGGGAGCCTTAAGAGAAGATGTCTCCCCCATAGAGAGATAGCAGGCCAGCATCTCTTCAACAGGGGGCATCTTGTCATAATCATTCTTACGCATCCCCTCGATGTTGACATAACTAGTATGCTGGAATATGTGGATGCGGGATGAAAATGGATTTTTCCAAACTTTCTCGATGCCCACATGAAGATCGGGAAAGAATGGAATGCTCTTTTTTTTTTTTTTACTTTAAACCGGAGTGCAGTCTAATGTGGTTATCTGAGAAGAACATTATATAAATCATCTGTCCAGCAACTACAGACAGATCCACACTATACACATCCCATATAAACAAAAGGAAATTACTGATAGGGAGAGATTTCCCATCAGGTCCTTTCCGTGTTCTCACTGCGACCGCAATGTGCAGCATGCATTCAGCTCCTGCGGGAGCTAAACACGCTCCGCCCAACCGCTAGATTACCTCGGAAGTCAAGTGAGAATGAAAACCTCTGCCGTCGGTGCATCGCTATTCCCGCGAGAGGCGAACATGCTCATGAAAACGCTACCTACAAACTTGGGTAAATGGTGAAGTACTCACATCCCCCTCAGTAGTCCCGCAATTGCATCATGATGAGCACAAGCCATCTCCTTGTGAGACGAGCACGTTCAATTCATGCTTATCCCTCACAAGAAATAAGCAATGAATGCAGAGCGCATCCAACTCCCTCGAGAGCTGAACACGCTTGCTCTTCACCACACACACACACACAGCACGCGAGCCGTGTGAAACTGCAAGTATCAGATCAAAGCCTCTGGCGAGAGAACATGCACTCCTAGTCGTGTTTAGCTTAACGCTAACATAAATGGTCAGTGAAGACGAAGAAGAGGATGTGTTATCCCAGCGCCCTTTTATACTGTGATCGTGCAAGGTACTGACGTCATAGGTTGTTGCCGGGCCAATGTTATTGTCGTTTTAATGTATGCTTCAGACACAGGTCACGTCGATGTGTTCCCTATAGCGACCTCTAGAGGACGCAGTTCGAAGTTCCCTCGAAAGGGAACTTCAGGCATTTTTACAAACCAGAATGAAGCAGACAAATCCAATGTGATGGTGTATGTGTGTGTGTGGATTACTCCTGCAGTTCAGCAGGACGGCCCTTCTGTCTGAACTCACTTGATGCTTCATAAAATGAGCAGTGAGGTTTAAACAAGCAACAGCTCAAGCACTTGCGATGAAACGGGTCCACTGTGCTGACCCTGGGGGTCAAAGGTCACGCAGCTGTAACAAGAGTTATTGAGGAAGAATAAAAACAGAGCGGTCTGTGCAGCATCAGTGTATCTCACCTGTACAGGTGCCTGTGACTGAATCCAGTTTCATTGCTGAGAAAATATCTGCATGAAAACACATGACATTTTAGACATCTGATGGACTGAATGTGTATGTGTGTGTGTGACAGTGACATGAGTGGCATTGGGTGTGTGGTGTGTGTGTGTGTGTGTTTGTGGAGAGGATGAGTGGTATAGGTGGTGGTGTGTGTGGTGTGTGTGAGGTGTTGGGAGGTTTGTGTGCAGAGTGTGTGTGTGTGTGTGTGTGTGTGTGCATGTGTGTGTGTGG